>JARYGA010018897.1:0-21106 GCA_030545235.1 Helianthus tuberosus | reverse complement strand
AACCCCCTTGTGGGAATTGAACCCTGAACCTAATGGTCTATAAGCCTTATCCCATCCTTAGATCCCACTAGGCTAATTTACTAAAACAAAAAAAGTGTAATATTTCCGTAATGGATTTAACGTTTTAAACATTTAATAAAAGTAATAGGCTTAAATTGGATTAAAAATTTGCTTCAGCCCATAATCAATCAAATTGATGGGCCGGGCCTTACGGAGTTTCTTTGAAGCTTGCGATACATACACTAATTGTTTAACTTATAGTGTTTTTTTTTTTCTTTTCTTTCTTTTTTTATGGCTAAAGTTGGATTGAAAGTTTTCTTTGGCCCATACATTAATTAATTAACGTATTTTTAAGAATGTTTTACGTGTTAAATATTTTTTTCAATTTTAATTGTAATTATTTTATTAAAATTATGTATTAGTTAGAACTAGTAAACGCCCTAGGCGTTGCGGCGGTGACATTGAGGTTATTCATTTGTTAAAGAAAAAAGGTATTAGATACTACAATCTTAGGCCGGAGGGTGTGGGGCGCCACCCAGGCCACATCATCATCCATAGCGCCCCTAGGCGCTATATACCCACACCCACCATGTTAACAAGGGGCGTTATAGGAGGGGGCTCCATGTTAACACCAATAATGAGATGGACAGGTGGGGCCTACTTGATTTAATCCATTGAATTTTTTTTTTTATTTTTTTTTTGTGTAATAGAGGGCTCCATCCCACACCCTACAAGTTAAAGAGTAGCGTGATAAAGCCCCCTGACTGACGTGGATCCTACGTGTCACTTACGTGGCCTGATAAAGCCCCTAGGGGGCTCCAACCGTACCATCCAGCATTATAGAAAACCAACCTTTTGGTTAAAAGCTAAACCAAGATCTACAAAAACCAATGTCAAAGTTCAAGCTAGATTATACAATAAACCTTTAATATTGAAACTAAATATTTGGATGGTGATGAGGATACGTCCCTGACCGGACCGAATCATCGCCATAAGCAGAACCAAACTACGGCACAGCACGGTCGGACCGCACCTCACGCCACAAATAGAACGGACAGATACATTGGTGCGGCATAACTAACTGGGTCCCACTTCCATAACCGCCATGATAATGACTGGTCCGACCCTAACTAACTTGCCACGTCAGCACACCCAAAAGCTATAAATACCCCGCCAAGACTTCCAGCCAGGGGTAATCGCTACTTTCTCTCTCTAAACTCTCCTCTCTCTCTCCCTGACCCATTTCCTCCTCACAAATACTTATTCTCACGCCCGAGCTTGGTCACAGAGAGGCCCCCTCCTGTGACGAGGCTAACGGTGTGCTTGTTTTCTTGTGATCTTGCAGGTTCCTTGCTAGGTCATCTGAAGCTCTGCTCTAACCAGGTCGGACCAACTGGTTTTGAGTCTTCAGTGGCGCCATCCCCTCGAATTCACATAATTTGTTTCCTTGTTTTTGTTCATTTGAAATCATGGCAGAATCAACGACAGCAGTCTGCACCAGCACTTTCCCATCTTACAATGATATATGGGAAGGAAACGCTGCCTCCATAATTGCTTCAACAGCAGTTGCTGCCTCAGCAGCTTCGATAGGATCCGCGTCGGCTCCTCCAGCTGCAAATTCTGTAGGCGGAAGCTCTATCACCACGCTGTCTGTTACTGCCCCGGTCGCCACGCCATTACCTAACTTCGACAACGCTTTCCTTTTAAGGAATGTCGATCTATTGCGTCAGTTACAGCAGCAACAACAGCGAGACGAGATGCTGCAGAGTCTCCGAGCAAACCTGTTTAACAACGTCTATCCAGGGGGAAACCCCGTCTCCGTTGGAACCTTTGCTTCCGGATCTCTGGTAAGTTCTATGATCTCCACTCCTATAACACACGTTACACAATTTTCTTCGATTACAAGTGCTTCGATGAATAACGGTCTAAACGACCTGTTTCTCCAGGGATCTATGGGTTTAAACCCCCAAGATCAAGAGCTGCTCATGCCATACCACCCCACGTCTATGACTTCCCAATCAAAGTTTACGTTACAGATCGTCAATGCCCCACTCCCAGCTAAACTAAAGATGCCTCCCACACTGAAGTTTTACGATGGTACGTCTGATCCGGACGACCATATGTTCGCGTTTGCCGGAGCGGCTAAGGTCGAGCAGTGGCCTATGCCGGCTTGGTGTCTTATGTTCGCCCAAACTCTCCCCGGATCGGCAAGGGTTTGGTTTGATGGGTTGCCAGAGGGGTCGATCGATCACTTTGTGGATTTCCGGCGTATTTTCTTGCAAAACTTCTGTCAGCAGCGACGCTGCAAGAAAGACATCACCGAGGTTCACCATATAAAGCGCCACGACGGAGAGTCCGTAGAAGATTTTATCGATCGCTTCAATCGAGAAAGCATGCAGATAAGCGGAGCGGTTGACCAGCTCCGAGTCTCTGGGTTCTGTCATGGAGTTCAGAACAATCAGCTTGTGGAAAAACTCCATGAAGATCTCCCAAAAACTATGGAGATACTTATGGAGAGAGCTCGAGCCTTCGTTCGGGGAAAGAGTGCCTGCGGTCAACCGAACGAAACAACAGCAAGAAATGCCAAGGCCTGAACCACATCGTGGAGACGGAACGCGTCTCCACCAAAAGATAGAAGCAGCAGTTGGAACAGAAATCGTGGCCCGTATCAGAAGTCAGATCGAAGTAGCTTCCGAACAGGAAACGTGCGTTTCAACACCTTTTCCGAGCTCACCAAATCGCCAAGCGAAATTCTCAGTACGGAGACTACTCGGTTCCCTACGCCGTCGAAGCAGCGACCTACATCGGATAAGCACTCCAAGAAATATTGTGAATATCACCGAGACAAGGGTCATACAACTGATGAATGTTGGGCTCTGAAGCAAGAAATCGAAAAGGCCGTACAATCTGGTAAACTCTCTCACCTTGTGAAAGAAGTGAAAGATGGGAAGAAGTCAGCAGCAGCAATTGATAATCCGAACACCGAGCCCGGAATAAATATGATCCGGTCGGCCGAATCAAGAGGGGTGAAGCGGTCGAACCAACATATGGCAGCATGGATGCATCAACCAACATACTTCCCTCCGATCGATCTGGACGATGCTCGGGACGGACAAATTACAATTTCGGCCGTCATCGCCGGACATCTGGTCCGACGAATTTACGTGGACGGAGGAAGCGCCTTCGAAATCATGTATCTACAGTGTTTCCAGCAGCTGAACCCCCAAGTAAAGAAGAGGTTGATTGAAGTCTCCACCCCTCTAATCAGTTTCTCCGGAGAGGTGGTTCATCCGATAGGACAAATTACCCTTCCGTCTACATTCAAAGATAACGACAAAAGTAGAACTGTTCAACTGACCTTTCTGGTTGTCGGAACTCACTCATCGCACAACATAATACTCGGACGACCCGGGTTGCGAGCTCTTGGGGCGATCAGTTCGACAATACATGGAGCCATTAAATTCCCTACTGAGGCCGGAGTCGCCACTATCTTCTCAGAATCAAACTCGTTTGTTGCTGAAGTAAGACATGCAGCGGAAACGAGCTCCAAAAAGTCCGAAGTGCCTACAGAACTATGGGCGATTAATCCGGACTTCCCCGAATAGCAAGTAGCTATTGGTGCTCAACTCCCAAAAAGAACAAAGAAGCTCCTATGGGAATTATTAAGCAACTCGGTTGACGTCTTCGCATGGAAGCACTCCGATATGCAAGGGGTCCCCAGGTCTATGGCACAACATCACCTGAACGTAAAAGAATCAATCAAGCCAATAGCATAAAGGAAAAGGCACATGGCGCCGGACCGGGCCAAAGCAATTGAAAAAGATGTGAAGAGCCTCCTAGACGCCGGAATCATTCGAGAAGTCCAGTACCAAACGTGGGTGTCGAATCCCGTTTTGGTACGGAAAAAAGATAATTCATGGAGAATGTGCATTGATTTCACCGATCTAAACGATTCGTGCCCGAAAGATTGTTTTCCTCTACCGGAGATCGATGAGAAGATTGATTCCGTCGCCACGTTCAGGTTGAAGTGTTTTTTGGATGCCTACAAGGGATACCATCAGATACAAATGGCAGTCGAAGATGAGGATAAGACAGCCTTTGTCACTAATGAAGGAGTGTATTGTTTTACCAAGATGCCGTTCGGTTTGAAAAACGCCGGTGCTACGTATCAGCGTTTGATGAGCAAAGCCTTTAAAGATCAGATTGAGCGAAACGTAGAAGTGTATGTTGACGATATCGTGATCAAAAGTCACGATGAAGCCACCATGCTAAAAGACATACTTGAAACTTTTACCCGACTCCGAAGCATCAACATGAAGCTAAACCCCAAAAAGTGTACGTTCGGGGTAGAAGAAGGTAAGTTTCTAGGAGTCATGGTCGGGGCAAAAGGTTTGCGAGCCAACCCAGAAAAGATTGATGCAGTTCTTACAATGAAGCCTCCGACGTCAGTAAAAGAGATTCAGTCCTTAAATGGACGGTTGGCTGCTCTCCATCGGTTCTTGTCAAAAGCGGCAGACAGATCGCTCCCGTTCATGGATGTTCTCAGAAAAAGCTTTAGATCGGAGTTTAAATGGATGGAAGAAGCTGCACGAGCTTTCGAAGAACTTAAAGTTTATCTCGGCACTTTGCCAACTCTCACCGTCCCGGAAGAAGATGAGGTGCTAACGGTCTACTTAGCTGCGTCGTTTGGAGCTATCAGTGCGGTACTAGTTGCTCACCGAACTGGGGCGCAAATCCCCATTTATTACGTGAGCCGAACGCTAAAAGATTACGAAACAAGATACTCAAACTTGGAAAAATTAGCTTTGGCACTAGTTCATGCTTCAAGAAGACTTCGCCGATACTTTCAAGCTCATCCGATCGAGGTACGAACGGATCAAAGAATCCAGCATGTTCTCCGATGACCTGAAGTTTCAGGTCGAATGGCGAAATGGGCGATCGAGCTGGGCGCGTTCAATATCACCTTCAGAACCAAGGGTCCATTAAAAGGGCAGGTGATAGCCGATTTCCTAGTTGAAATGCCGGAGGATAAAAAACGGAAGAAGTTGAAAAAGCTCCAGAGAAGCCTTGGTCCCTGTATACCGACGGAGCTTCTAGTGCCGAAGGAGCAGGGGCGGGCCTAATTCTCACCGATCCAGAAGGAACGGATATGACGTACGCGCTCCGGCTAGAGTTTAAGAGTTCAAACAACGAGGCCGAATACGAGGCCCTCTTAGCTGGCCTACGTCTAGCGCTAAAAGTCGGAGCAAAAAATGTCGTAGCCCATGTAGATTCATTGCTCGTAGCGAATCAAGTAAACGGAGCATATGAGGCGAGGGAAGCAAACATGATCGAGTATCTCGAGCAAGTGAAGCAAGCTATGGCATCATTCGAAGCATGTAAAGTTGAGCATGTTCCCCGTAGCAAGAACAAGAAGGCTGATGCATTGAGAAAGTTGGCATCGGTATCATTCAGTCACGTAGCCAAAGAGGTGAGAGTGGAAGTTTTAACTACACCTTCAATTGCAGCTCCGCAGGTTATGCAGGTCGAAGCACCGTCGCAAACGTGGATGACGCCAATAATTAACTACTTGGTGCATGACGTTTTGCCGACTGATAAAGCAGAAGCAAGAAAGATCCAAATCAACTCTCTTCAATACCAGATGCAAGAAGGAGGCTTATACCGAAAGACCTTCCTCGGGCCTCTATTAAAATGTCTGGACCCGGAGCAAGCCAGTTATATCATCAGGGAAATACACTATGGCATATGCAGCATCCATGCCGGACCTAAGATGATCGTGACAAAGGTAAAAAATGCAGGGTATTACTGGCCCGAGATGCACGAGAGTGCAGTAAAGGAGCTCCAACAGTGTGACGAGTGCCAAAAGCACGCACCTATAAGTCTTCGAGCAAAGAACGAGATGATACCGGTAACCGTAGCGTGGCCCTTTCAAAAATGGGGCGTCGACATAGTCGGACCTTTTCCACGATCGAGCGGGAGCGCCCAATACTTGCTAGTCGCGGTAGATTATTTCACTAAATGGGTGGAAGCTCGACCATTTACAATCATCTCCGGCTACAATGTAACGAGATTCTTTTGGGAGCAAATCGTGTGCCGTTTTGGTCTTCCACTCTACATTGTAAGGGACAATGCAAAGCAATTCGCGGAAAACCCGTTCAATCGCTGGTGTGAAAACTTGAAGATTAACCAAGTCTTTTCATCGGTTGCCCACCCACAAGGGAACGGGCAAGTCGAGCAGATAAACCGAAGAATTGTTGATGGGATAAAGAGAAGGCTTGGTTATGAAGGCAAAGGTTGGGCGGATGAATTACCGAACGTGCTGTGGGCTCACCGAACGTTGCACAAGACCAGTAACGGGGAAACACCGTTTAGTCTTACGTACGGCACAGAGGCTGTGATTCCCGCATAAATCGGACTCCAGAACCAAAGATGTAAAGCATGGGAGGAAAATGAGCGTGAGCTCCGTTCTAACCTTGATCTGCTCGAAGAACGTCGGAACATCGCAGCGATCAAGGAAGCTCGATACAAAAAGAAGATTGAGAAATACTATAACACCCGAGCCAAACTCTACAAGTTCAAGGTCGGAGACTATGTGCTCCGAAACAATGATGCAAGCCGTGTTGAAGCCCCTGGCAAGCTAACCCCTAAGTGGGAGGGACCGTACCGAGTCAAAGAAGCCAGTGAAAAGGGCTCGTACGTATTGGAAAAAATCGATGGAACCCCCGTACCCCGGACATGGAACGGGGTGCATTTAAAGAAATGTTTCATGTGAATAGCCTGCTACGGCTAAAAAAGATCGCTATTTCTTGTTTTTATTTCCAATTTCCGTGTATAAGTCGGGAGGGTAATGCCCCGACAAATTTCCATTTTCTTTGTAACCGGGAGGGTTTTCCCCGGACCTATGATTAACGAAGCAATGAATAAAGCGATCGGTACTTTTATAAGTATAAAGAATAGCATGCGTGTAAGTTCGAACAATTTCATAAATGTGTACAAACGGGCATCGACCCATGCCTCGCGCTGATCGAGAAGGCTTAAATAGTTCAAAAATAACAAAATCTATTAAGCAAAACGGCCCGTACATAAAACGGCCCGATTATAAACAATCCATTAAGCAAAAGAAATCAAAAAATTTCTTACTATGTCCCGGTCACCTAAGATGACCGAATAAAAAACCTGGTCGAACAGTGAAGTTTGGACGCAAACTAAGAACTAAGTAGCCAGGAATGAATGACTACTATCAAAGTCATGATTTCATGCAAAACCTGTTAGTCGAATATTTTCAAACAAAAATAAATTGTGTAGATTACATGCCAAAAGAAACAAAAAATTTAAGATTGTGCGATTACAATAACAAGGCAAGGTCAAAAGTTATACGACAAGAAAGATCGAACTTCAAGCTTCAAAGTCTTCCTTCACGATTGGGAGTTCGCTTTTTTGCTTAATAACGGATAGGGGTTTATCCACCAAGTCCGCGACTTGGCCAAGCACGGAGATGTGAAAATTCTCGAAAGCCTTTATCGCAGCATTTAACGTATCTTGAGCACTCACATCATACCCCAGGACTTCTTTAAAGGATCGAACAGAACCCTTGGCGGCTTCGAAGCCGTGCTTGATACCTTCGTTCGCCCCAACCGCATTCACACTGTTCACCAAGTCCGCAATAACTTTCTCCAGTTCCGGGCTTTGGTGCACCAGTTTGACTACCCACGCGACCCCGTCTGTCAAGAACCATTGCTTGGTAAGCATAAGCTCCGACAGTTGGGCATACGATTCAACCATTTCACCTTCACAACAAATCAACATCTCTTTCGCTTCGTCGATCGTCGTTTTATGTGACTCAATCTCCCTGTCACGAGCCCTCTCTAATTCATCTTTAACTGAAGAAAAACAAGGTTCAATAAGTAGGGAAGGGAAGCAATAAAAAACGAATTATGAACGTACCATCAACCAAGCGGTGATAATCGGCCAGAAGCTGATCATGAGATGTCTGCATCTCCTTCAGCTCAGCCGCATGCTTCTTCTCCGCACTAGATAGTTTTTTCTCCAGATCAGCGAATTTCGACCTGAAAGTTTCCAAATCTTGAAGAGCTTTGTCTCGAGCTTCATAAGCTACCGCAGCTGAAGCCTGAGAGGATTTGTTAACTTCCTTTCCTTCCGAGACCTGTTCTTTTAGACGATCGACTTGAGATTGGAGGGAAGTCAGTTCCTGTTTCGTCTTCGATCGAACATTGTCTTCACTCTTTAGATTAGCAACTTCACGCTGAAGCTTGCGAGAAGATGACTTCGATTCGACCCAGCGCTTGTACGTCTCCACCACTAGAGAGTTCGATTGAGCTTGATTCAGCATTAGGGTGTTCCCAAGCTCCGGCTCGCTCATCTTCCGGTAGTGAGAATGCTCAGCTGGGGTCCCCAGATGAAATAATGCCATCTTGGCTGAAAGGGCGTCCACAATTCTATCCTTGTTCGCTAATGACCACTCCGGCACATACTTCTCCAACGCTCGAGCCGAGTCCATATCTTCAATGCCACCCGAACCTAGCTCCCGGGACAAGAAAATAGCTTCAGTGTTATACCATAAAGGGGAAGAAGAGGCACTGTCCCCACCATCAACTAGCTTGGGGCTTGGCCTTGACACGTTAGAAGCAACCCCCGTGGTAGGCTTACCCGAAGGAGAAGGTTCGGTCTTCTTAGGATCGGACATGTGAACATCAGCAATAACCTTGGTAGCCCCTCCTCCGAAGGATAATGGGCTTGATGGAATATTTACCGGGCGGTCCCTTGGGGTACGACCCCCATGAAGATGAGCATCTAAATTCGCCAATATGCCTCCAGCAGCAGAAAACTCGGTAACTTGATCATCATCGTCATCTAATGTGATAGTCTTGAAGTCCGTTTTCTTCTTCTTCACTTGTTTAGGTTTCGGACCGGATTTAGGCGGAGCAGCCCTCTTCCTTTTCAAGCTAACCTGAGGATGCTCCTCTTCGTCCGTTTCTTTCTCGTCTTCGCCATCACCACCCTCTTTTACACCTTCATCACGCACTCCTTCGTCTGCAACAGAAAGGTGGACTCCTTCGTCTTCGATCACAAACTTGGAACCGGACCCTTTCGTCCCGATCGAGCTGGTTTTCTTACCCTTGGCATCACCAACCACCACCACGGCTTGAGCCAGAACAGTGCCCGCTGTCTGCGCCGTGGGACCCAAACCCGAACCTCCTTGACCGGTGGAACCCCCTGATTATCCGGAGCCTCAGGTTCCCGAATCGGGTAAAGGTTCTCTTGCACCACACTTAGGTACGGAGGATCACCCTTCGGCGTTCTAGTAGCTCGAATCTCAAGCTCCTTGGAATCAAAGGACTTCAGTCTTAAAGCTTCTCTCAAACCCATAACTGCAAAAAAAAAAAAAGCAAGCAAGAAATATCCGTAGTCCGGTATAACGAAAGGCATGTAAAATATATATATATATATATATATATATGTATAACTATACGAAGCGATGCGACGAACACCGTATCAAAAGTAAAGGCATGACTAACCCTTTCCATTCCACCTAAGGGTAGGATACGACTCCGGTTCGGCCTAAATTGTGCTGATCCGTCCCATGACAAGAATGTGTTCTGGATAACTTTGTATGCGACCCGCTTCTTTGATCAAATTTGCATATAAATCTCTATCAAATTCGAAGTCTTCAGGAAGAGGAGGTGGGAGCTTCGTTTTCTTTAGCCTCCATACCATAAACTCCAGAACGCACCGGTCATCAACATAGAAAAAGCGTTCTTTCCAATCTTTCATGCTAGTAGTAATCCATGTATAGCAGCAGGAGTTTTTATCTCTAACCTCGAAGGTATACCAGTTACCGGACCGGTTCAATTTGTAAAAAGCCCGGAACACATCCAAATCCGGGTCGGATCCCAAACCACGACAAGCCAACTCGAAATGACACACCTTGGTAAGGCCGAAGGGGTTCATTTGAGAAAGATGAACCTCGTGAAATGCAAGAACTCTGATCAAGAACTTCGTCAGAGGAAGACGATAGTTGCAATAATCAAACATGCGAGTATAAACTCCTATCTTCCCCGGGGAAAAAGGATAAATAGGCGTGTCCTTTTCGGGGAGAACAGGGTGTAAAGAAGCAGGGATTGCATATTTATCAACATACCAGGCTAAGCCATTTCTATTCAGAATATTAAAACAACCGGACAAGTTGTTTTTCACCATTATGAAAGAAACACTAACCTGTGCGACGAGTCGTCTGTTTTCAGAAAAAAATAAGGAAGAAGACGAGATAGAAAAAAGTAAAAACTAGAATTACTTTTTACCCTTTTTATAGGGATATACACCGCCTCATTCTGGCCAATAAGAAGGCGACACGTCATGATAACTGACGCACATCAAGCGTCACATCAAGCGGAAAAAATAAAGTGACCGTCGGTCACCCAACAATAGGTCACCGCCCAAAAATTTAAAATTCAAAAAATTCAACAAAACGACAAATCAGGGATTCAGACCGCCAAAATTACGCCGTTATAGTTCGAAGCTTTTATCTAAGAAACGCTACGAACTAGGGGGACTTGATGAGGATACGTCCCTGACCGGACCGAATCATCGCCATAAGCAGAACCAAACTACGGCACATCACGGTCGGACCGCACCTCACGCCACAAATAGAACGGACAGATACATTGGTGCGGCATAACTAACTGGGTCCCACTTCCATAACCGCCATGATAATGACTGGTCCGACCCTAACTAACTTGTCACGTCAGCACACCCAAAAGCTATAAATACCCCGCCAAGACTTCCAGCCAGGGGTAATCGCTACTTTCTCTCTCTAAACTCTCATCTCTCTCTCCCTGACCCATTTCCTCCTCACAAATACTTATTCTCACGCCCGAGCTTGGTCACAGAGAGGCCCCCCTCCCTGTGACGAGGCTAACGGTGTGCTTGTTTTCTTGTGATCTTGCAGGTTCCTTGCTAGGTCATCTGAAACTCTGCTCTAACCAGGTCGGACCAACTGGTTTTGAGTCTTCAGATGACATAACAATTAGTAATATATATTAAAATGTATTAGAGTGTATATGATTGTTTCATATAGGATAAAAAAAACGTATATAAACACACCGGTGATTGTCACAATCTATGTCATCGTTATACGCCAAGCTCAAGGAAAAGAAGTGCCCAACTACAAAAGTTCACCTGATCTCAAAGCATTTGAATGCATCCTTAACCGTGCGGGGATCAGTTTCATTTGCTTGGTCGCTTAAATATCTGATCTCAAAGCATTTGACTGCATCCTTAATAGTGCAGGGATCAGTTCATTTGTTTGGTGGCTTAAATAATGCTATTCATACTTTTTTTTTAATGTTAACTAGTACATATACCATCAAGCATTCTTCAGCTTGTTTAAAGAGGAGTGTAGCATATGATTCTTCTCCACCATTGTTACCTCGAATTTTAACTCCCAAACATCATATATAACATTCAAATCATAAGTAACTAAAGTAAGCAAATAATGGTACGTGCATAAGTTATTCAGAATAGAGAATTTCTTGGTTGAGGGGCACTTGGTTTACTTTCATTTTAGGTTTGTGGATTATCATTTTAACTTTTTGTGTCAAAAGTGCTAATTAGTCGTCTAATGATTTATAAGATAATGGCATTTGTAGGGTAACTAGGTTTTGCCCCGCCCGCGTTGCGGCACTAAGCCAAATATTTCTCTTTGATATAATTTTGTGTTTCGGTTACTTGTACATACTACTTATAACACGATCTCAAAAAACATTACATCGAGAAAACCAATTAAAACAAAACACTATCAATACATTTGCTAAAAAAACTAAAACGATTGAAAGACTATAATTTTTAATTGTGGCAAAATTGTAATTTTTTAGGACAAATGAGCGTGTGTCACGCAACCACCTGACACAAATAAAAATTACACCGAGTCAACAATTAAAACAAAAACTACCATAGATTTGTAAAAAAAAAAAAAAAAAAAAAAAAAAAAAACTAAAACGATAGCATGACTGTAATTTTACACTGGGGGCAAAATCGTAATTTGACAGAAAAAAAAACAATGGCAAACCTATAAACCCGAAACCGAGGGAAAATCGTGTAATTAGGATGGACGGGAAAAAACAAAACAAATGGCAAAACTGTAAATTTAAAACTGGGGAAAATCGTAATTTCGCTGGATCAATGGGGAAGTGCCAGGCAGTTGTGAGAACAAAATCGTAATTTTTGAAATGGGAACAAAATCATAATTTTGAACAGAGGGCAAAAGCGTAAATATATTTTGAACTGGGCGCAATGTGACAACCCAAACCTTTGAGGTTAGTAGCGCTTAACTTTTAATTTAATTCTTTATCATTCCTTCCCGATGCGTTATACATTCTGCACCTGTTATTAGTCTGTTTAGTGCGCATGATAGCTTATGGACCGTAAGTCATTGGGCCACGTTAGCTCGCTACATTACACTCCGACCCGAACCATCATGAACCGAACCCAAACTATCTGAGTGGACTGTGATCAAAACTTGGCCTAGTGCTTTGATCCAATCGAACAGGAAAAGGGCCGGCCCATCTATTAAATCGTTGGTTTTTATAATTGTTATGTACGTAGCCTATCCTTATTATCTTAACATAACCAAACCCTAAACCCCTCTAAGTGCGACGACAGTAGGTGTTCCCCCTTCTTCGAGCATCATTCTATTCGATCAAACTGTGGTTAGTGACTCCTTATCTGTGTGTTTATACATGAGTTTCATGCGTGTGCAATGATCATATTATGAGTGTCGGCCATTGTGTGCATAAGTGCTTGTTATTGTCAGTGAATAAGTAATTGTTAGCATATAATATGTTAAGTGCTCCTGGTTAATCAATGAATAGGGTTCTGATCAAACTGAAACATAATTAGACGTAACATGATAACTGTGATCGGTTGTATATGTGTTAGATGTAGGCATCATGTACATGAATTGGCATTCCACTATAAAAAAATCGGTCCAATGATGGCATGAAAACAATAACAGTGGTCGGCCATTGTGCTAGTCTTGTTAATAGCAATGATGATGTGAACTATTGTGAAAATTGTGATTTGATCTAATTGAACATGTGCACTCCTGAATATGTGTCAGAACTAGTCAAATGCTTTAATTGAGAAACTGTTGTGAGTGGCACATGTAAGTTTGATACCGAATGCTTGGTCGGGCCGTACAATTGGTTGGGTAATCGGTAATTGTTAAGTGGCTGGTACAATTGCTGGGCCATTGTTATTAGGGTGGGCCGAATGGACTAAGTGGCTAGTAGTGGTGATGACCTTATGTTGATCGCTTGCTGGAACGGTTGGCTTGGGAGTTACGGATTGGTCCGGGTACAAATTCTGCAATGTGTTGTTAGGCAGTGATGTTGCAACACGAAACCGTATGATTTGAATGTAAATTTGTTTGTTATGTCAACTGGAATTGTAAATATACTATGATCGGTATACTTGTATGACATACGTGACATTACATGCTTTGTTAAATTACTGGTTGAGCAATACATGTGATTAGATGCGAGAATTGTGAATTCATGAAACTAACTCTCTATGTTAACCCCGGTAGGAATTGAGCGGTTAACTGTTAAACAAGCACTTAGTCTAACCGAGCAAACCAAAGGTGAGTTCACTACTTTTGAGCATGCGTCCCGGTGGTTGGGACAGTCAGTGGGTATCCCGGGGAGGGATAAGTCTTTTGGGTAAAAACTGGTATATATTGGATAATATTCTCATCCTATCATTCTTAAGTCCCATCTTTTGTTACCGGGGAGGTAACGGGGTATTACTTGGTAGCGCTACTTAGGTTTGGCACCCTCACGCCGTACCGGGGAGGACGGTTGTGAACTAATTTAATTACCCAGTCGGGCCCAGTGCTTTGATAGGAGCACTGGGGAAAGGGCAAAACATACATCAGGAGCCGTCTTGTTCAGTATCGAGATATTATCAATATTACTTGTACAATTGTTAATGAACTGTTTTAAGCACTTGGTAACAAACGTTTTCATAAACTGTGAACTCGCCAGCTTTGTCTGATACACGTGTTGCATGCTCGCAGGTCGTTAGGTATATTGGATTTGGGAACTTGCTGTCTGGAGGAGCAGGAGTGGTCATGGGTCGACTGAAGAGACTCATGTGATTAATTGTTTACTATTACACATTGGTTTTTGAACAATTTAGTTATGGTTTAATACTTGCTTCCGCTGAACATAATGGTTTTCGTATAAACTTGTGATGGGATTTTATTATTAATTTGAGAACTTTATTTTGAAACGTGTGGGTTCAATGTAATTAGTGGCTCATTGTCAGTACATCACATGCCTATCAGGGACACTCCCTAAGTGGTATTTTTGGGGGTGTGTCACGCAACATTATAATTTTAAACTAAGGGCAAAATCATAATTTTGATCTAGGGGGAAACATAATTTTATTTTGAACTGTGTGCAAAAACGTTATTTTGAGCTGAGGGCAAAATCGTAATTTTTAGCTAAGGGAAAAACATAATTTTATTTTGAACTTGGTGCAAAAACGTAATTTTAAAAGGAAGGCGAAGCCGTAATTTTAAACTGGGTATAAAACTAAAAAAAGGGTTTTTGAACTGAGGGCAAAAGCGTAATTTTAAGCTAGAGGAAAAATATAATTTTATTTTAAACTGAGGGCAAAAACGTAATTTAAAACAAAGTACGAAACCGTAATTTTAAGCTGAAAGTAAAAATAGGTTGGTCTAATAGGGAAGTGTCAAGTAAGTTGTCTGGCACTATTCCCTCAACTTGAAAATGTTTTAAACTGAGGACAAAATCATAATTTTTTTGAGCTATGGGGGAAATATAATTTTATTTTGAACTGTAGGCAAAAAAGTGATTTTTAGCTAAGGGCAAAATCGTAATTTTTAGCTGAGAAGAAAACATAATTTTATTTTGAAATGCGTGCAAAAACGTAATTTTAAACGGAGGGTGAAGCCGTAATTTTAAACTGGGAATAAAATTAAAAAAGGGTTTTTGAACTGAGGGCAAAAGCGTAATTTTGAGCTAGAGGCAAAACTATAATTTTATTTTAAATTGTGGGCAAAAACGTAATTTTAAACGAAAGACGAAACCGTAATTTTAAAAATAGGTTGGTCCAATAGAGAAATGTCGGGCAAGCATTATTCCTCAACTTGAAAATGTATATGTAGTATATGTTAGACCGTGGGGTATGGTGGGGCGGGGGTTGGGCGTTGGTTGGGGCATTTGGTGACACGTGGAATGGGAGCCCCCCCACCTCCTGGTTACGTGTCCGCGGGGTATGGCGGGGCGTGGATTGGGCTTGGGTTGGGTGCACCGCGTGGCAGAGTAATTAAAAAAAAAACAAAAATATTTATAAAAAATCACACAACAATTATCAAAAAAACCTACAACTTCATTAAAATTTAAAACATTACATAATCCTAAAAATTACAAAATAACAAACCTAAAGCGTTAAAAAAATTTCAAAAAGGTCGATCTTGTCGAACGCCTTTTTTTCCTTGCCTCGAAACTCTATGTTAGCCATCGCCACCCGCTCCTCGTGGCTTAACTCGCCACCGGGAACGGCTTCGTAGTAAGCCTTGAAACGCTCGAGCTTGGGCCGTAGCTCGCGCCATTTATGTTGGCACGCATTGAGGTTGTGGCGGTCGTTACCGACGTTATGTCGGTAGGCTTGGAATGCTTCCTCCCAATATTTTGTTTGGCCCGGTGGCCGACCCTTCATAGCGTCAACGACGCTTGTGACGAGAGCAATTTCCTCTTCATGAGTCCAAGATGCCATAGCGGGGTTGGGTTCGTGGGATGGGGTGGACCAGTGGGGTAGTGGTTCGAGAGAAGTGGGTAGCCGGTGGGGTTGTTGGGTTCGTGGGATGGGGGGACCAGTTGGTTGGGGTTCAATATATAGGCCTTTTGGGAGACTCGCGTGGCGGTTAGAGAAGATGGGGGGACCGTTTGGGGGGGGGGGGGGGGCTGTTTGAATTTTAAAATTCAAAGTTTTAAAACCGCTTGATGACGTGGCGGGTGAGCCAATAAGATTCAGCCATGTCTGCTTCGCCAGACCGCCCCACGCCCGACTTGAAAGCCATGCCCTAAGGGCCACGCCCAAACCCAAGCCCACCCGGGGTGGTGGCTTGGGCGTTTTCACCAAACTCACGCCCAAACCCCCGCCCCATACCCCACGGTCTTAAAGATGGTGGCCAAAAAAAAAAAAAAAAAAAAAAAAAGGTAAGAAAAGGCAAAGTTGCGTACGAAAAAACACAAAGTGGTGTTTAAATAAGTATTATTGTAACATTTTTTATATAAAATATAGAAAATCAGAATGTTTAAAAAAATAAACAAATATATCTAATTTTATATTTCAACATTTGTTTTAGAGTAAATTGTCATTTTAGTTCCTGAGGTTCGACTAAAATTGTCACTTTAGTCTAAATAGTTTTTTTGTTGTCATTTTAGTACAAATGGTTTGTTTTCTGCCATTTTAGTACCTGACTTTTGTCATTTTTTGCTATTTTCATCTAACCCACTAACTCTATTCAAAAAATTTAGTTAACTTAGGTGAATTTTGGTCAAAACACATTTTTTTGCAGGTGCGATGGTATGGGGATGGTGTTGTGTCGGTTTATAGTGAAGATGATGGTGGTGGTTGTTGGCTTTATGATGATGGCGGTGGTGTTGGTTGATGACGTGGGTGGCGGAAAAATGGCCGGTGGTGGTGGAAATAGTGGGTGGTGATGGTGGTGGTGGGGTGGGTGGTGACGGTGCAGGCAGGTGGTGGCGATGATAGAAAGTTGTTATGGGGTGGGTGGTGGGAGGTGGTGGTCGATGAAATTGACAAAAAATGACAAAATTCAGGGACTAAAATGGCGCAAAACAAAACTATTTGAACTAAAATGTTAAAAAAATTATTTAAACTAAAGTGACAATTATAGTCAAAATACTAAAATGAGAATTTACTCTTTGTTTTATAACTAGTTTTTGCCCCGCCCGCGTTACGGGGCAATAAGGCAAATATTTCTCTCTCATAACATATATGTCTGTATAGAGGGCAAAAATCAGAATTATATTTTGAACAGGATGCGAAATCATGATTTTAATCTGAGAGCAAAATCATAATTTTGAGCTAGGGGGAAAACATAATTTTATTTTCAACTATGGGAAAAACGTAATTTTGAGCTGAGGGCAGAATCGTAAGTTTGAGCTAGAGGAAAAAACAACATTTTATTTTTAACTGGGGGCAAAAACGTAATTTTAAACGGAGGGCGAAACCGTAATTTTAAACTGGGAACAAAATTAAAAAAGAGTTTTTGACCGACGGCAAAAGCGTATTTTGATATAGGGCAAAAGTATAATTTTATTTTGAGCCGAGGGAAAAAACGTAATTTTAAACGAAGGACGAAAGAGTAATTTTAAAATGGGAATAAAATTAAACAAAAAATGAGTTGGTCCAATAGGGAAGTGACAGGGAGCAAATAATTTTGAGCTAGGGGGAAAACATAATTTTATTTTGAACTGTAGGCAAAAACGTAATTTTGAGCTGAGGGCATAATCGTAATTTTGAGCTAGAGGGAAAAACAACATTTTATTTTGAACTGGGGGCAAAAACGTAATTTTTAACGGAGGGCGAAACCGTAATTTTAAACTGGGAACAAAATTAAAAATGAGTTTTTGAATCGAGGGCAAAAGCGTAATTTTGAGCTAAGGGCAAAATTATAATTTTATTTTGAGCTGTGGGCGAAAACGTAATTTTAGCTAGGGGCAAAATTATAATTTTATTTTTTAGTTGGAGGCAAAACCGTAATTTTAAACGAATGACGAAAGCGTAATTTAAAACTGTGAATAAAATTAAATTAAAAATAGGTTGGTCCAATAGAAAAGTGCCAGGCAAACTGCCTGTCAATATTCCTTTTAACTTGTAAATGTGTAGCTAGCCATGTAGATAATGCCTGCCTTGAAATGCAAGCCCTAACAAGAACATGTTTTGTTCCACTACCAATGACAGGAAACTACGTATTTATTTCAAACAACATTTGCTAAGAAAGAGTGTCCATTCCCATACTATTATGAATCTATGGATAGAACTACACAATCATCAAAATATGTAGTTTTGTAACCAAATAGCAGGAGAAAATCCTCATCACATAATTCATACAAATCCAGCCTATTCCTACTCTTTATCGGTTCACTATTACATTCTCAAGAAAAAAAAAAAGATGACTTATATAGGGATGAGCATGGCACCGGACCATACCGAAAGTACCGGTCCTGGAAAATGGAAAAAACGGGTACGGTACCGAAAATAATCGGTACGGTACTAGTCTTGAAAAACGAGAAAAGTGAGTGTCGATACAGGTACCGAAAATGATCTGTGCGATACAATACTGGTAAAAAGATGACTTATAAAACTTAAGGGTGAAGAGTGGTAAACTCTCTAGCTCAACCAATCACCTTATGTCATGTCAACTCATCTCTCCACTCTTCATTTTGCACTCAAACATAAAGGATGCTCCTTCATTGGGAGTCTATTTCTTTTTTATTTTTATTTTTTTCTACAAGTTATGCATTAATAATTAAATCATACTTTAAACAAAATAAAATTATTTTAAATAAAAAAGATATTAAAATAAAAAAAAATACATTAAAAAAATTAAAACTAAGAAAGAATACAGAAACCATAATGTCGGATGGAATAAATAAAGGTATGTCATCCGCCCGCCATTTGAAAAAATAGGGGTATGAGAAGAGAAATACTTTGGTTGAGATTAGTTTTGGATTATGAGAGAAATATTATATGAACGGTGAGAAATGGTATGGTTAAATATAAAGAAAATTGTAACTTTTTTTATTAAATACAACGGCTATATAGCCGTTTTAACTCCCCAACGTTCAAATAACAAACCACTCAAACACACGGTGACTACGCACCGATTTCATTCAATTACCGAGAGGGTGGGCGGCGGCGTGCCAGCACGGCAAACCCACTCACCGCCCCCTTCCCCGCTTACACCCTAACAGTAAATCACATATTATTGCCCCATACCAATCCAACCATTAGCTCTTACCAAACAGGCTAACTACAACTCCTACATGTAGTAAAATAATACCTAATCATCCAAAATGCCGCCTAACCGTCTAAGTGGATATGTCACAAAGATAATAAGATCTTTGATCCGATCATTATGATTATCTTTAATAATCGTCTTCAGGCATCGCTAATAATGTGGAAAATGAAACAAATACTTAGAAAAGCCATCAAGATATCATTAATAATCCTTTTTAATCTACATGTAAGAATTGACAAAATATGGAACTTTTAGAAATTGGTCAATAATTCGATTAGCATGTATAAAAACCCATAAAATTAAAAGACAATGTTATGTAAAAAAAGAAGATACACCGTCGAGAATTTGACCGATAATAGTCGTGAAGTATAACAATTACAATCATCATAGAAACAAAACTTACATTCAAGATACCCATCATAGAGAAAGGGGAGAAACCGTTTCTTCTAGGGTTGGTGATAACAATGGTGGGAACTGATAATTGAAGCACGGTATTTGAAAGATAGTTGCATCAAGTATCGGTTTTCAATTTCTTCTAAGACTATGCGTTATGGTGTTCGGGGCAGGGATTAGGCTGGTGGGTGTGGGACAATAAGCGATACAAATAGAGAAATGGAAGATAATGACAATCGACTTTAACGCGTATCCAGAAGAAGACCGCCACATTTTGAAAGTATGTAACTTGCTGTAAGCAGACCTAATCTCAAATGTTGAAGCCTAGATATCCCTACCGAATACCTGATTCGCTAAAACCTTTGGCTCTGATTCCAACTGTGACACCTCACCCGATAAGGATGTTTTATAATACAGTTGATACAAAGAGTACTTATTTTATTGATAATAACTTACAATACAAGGTCTGAAACCGAAATATAACATCTGATCGGACTAAGCCTAGTCTGATATTACAAAACTTTCACCAGATTACACAATCTGGGATATACAGTTTTATCCGCTATTAAGAGTCTAAGGTCACGCCAATACAAGCCTGGACTATAGTTCACGAGTTATAAATCACATTATTTCACCATGACTTTGTACCCGCCCATATCATAATAACCCAACGTCAACACGTGACACATCATCATACAGTTAATGTCTCTACATCGACCAATACAACAACACGCATATGGGACCACAAATATCGTGTATATGAGTGCACAGGTTATGTACATGCGTACAACAGTCATGCATTAATATTACAGTTTGGGACAAGCATGTTCACATTGAAAACATTCATAAAACTCACCCCTTGCTAGTTGCGTAACCGTTGATAACAATTGCTAGTATGTTTAGATACTATCTCAAGGTCCTGACACACATTACTTAATCCTAAGTTTGGTAACTGTGACAACCCGTAACTTCGAGGTAAAAACCGTTCGTTTTGCTTTTACAAAATGATTATATATTGATCTTATTTGACGAATTAAATTATACGCATTTAATTTATAGTAACCAAACCAAATCTATATTGTGCTGAACCGACCTGAACCGTTTGAATCGAAGAACATGTCTCGCTAGTCGACCCAACCTACTCATGTAACCCGAAACCTACGAGGTTCAAACCATAGCGTGTATAAGTTATATTTACATTACTAATATATTAAACACATATATTAGTGTTTTAAAATAAAATATAGATACGAACTAATATGTGCCAAACAACTCACGAAGGCAGCCTTTTTCCTTTAGCCAAGGTTTCAGCCCAAACAACTCATTCAAACCCTCAATTATGTGCCACCCACTTCCCAAACTGCCCTACTCCAATAAATCATGTTATATCATACACGTAACATGCAGTAGTATTTGGCTACCCTAAAACTAAAACCTTAGCTCCCTCATCTCTTTTCTGTTTTACGGCAACAGGAGGCTGAAGACCCCCATCGCGAGCTCTCCCTTGCCCGACCTCACTCTCCCTCGGATCTCTTTCATCGCTCACTTCAGGTTAGTCCGTGTTTGATTTGTTGCGGTTTGTAGTTCTCGTGTATGCGGCTGCGTTTTCTATTTTAC
>JARYGA010018896.1:0-21700 GCA_030545235.1 Helianthus tuberosus | reverse complement strand
ATTGTTCGAGAGGATAAGAAATCTGTGATAACTTATGTGATTGTATTATTTGTTAGTATGGGATAATGAATGTATTAAATATTATCGCAACATAGTTGTTATGGATTCTCTTGAGCAATCTGATTCGCCTACTGCCGCGCCCCGATGATTCCGCCATCGGTTGGGGTGTGACACCAAGCTCCCAAGTTGACCTCTATAATAGGTACATGTATCCTTTTTGGAGCTTCTTAACCTGTCGATCCTCAATCGATACGGGTTTCTTGTCCAATCATAAAGTTTCATTAATCTGCCTATCATTACGTGATAATGTGTTTCGACTAATTGGCGAAACCTATCCTTAAATCATCAGTGTGGGTCGCATTGCGAGCTCCACTAAGTTCCTTATATAGGTTTTAGCTTATAGGCTATTGACCTTTGTCGCATTCGATTTCCCGAATGTTCCTATATATCCAGGGCTTAACTTACCCGGAGAAATTGGAATTTAGCACACCCTTCTTAGAGCGATACTTTCAATTAAACCTTATTCGTTATTAAGGACTTAAGAAGGTTCCGACTTTTATCAATCCTCAATTTTCTGCCGATTACTGGCAATCTTTAAGATGATTATGAATTCGGATGATCCTATTTGTTGTTTCCAATGAAATCTCCAGATCCTGATAATTGGACTTACCAATCTATTGTTCTGATAATAGATGTTTAACATTCCATCTATACAAGGTCCCCAAAGGAGTAGCCTTGATACTTACAGGATAATTGTTGTAGAAAAGCTTATTTTATTGGTGAGATGGTTATTCCAATCACTGCTTAAAACCAATCTTAAGGAATAGCTAATCCTCACAGCTAGTCGAACAGATCGACGATCCTGGGCAGCTAATGGCGATTCTTAATTGTTGTCTAGATAGGGTTGCGGTAATCAATGCATAAGCAAATGAACCGTCTTCCTTATTTAACAATATCAAACTCTCAGAATATCGGGTTAGGCTATATGAATCCTTTATTTTAAAACTTACTTAATCAGGGTTTCGATTCCTCTAATGATGGTACTAGCCGTTTAGGAAAATTTCATAATGATATAGCCTTAAATGGGATATAAATCTTAACTCTACTTGCCTCCCAGGAGGTAAACAGGGTAATCTAAGGAGAAGATAATCAAGATACAAGGAGGTTACGGAGATTTTCCATATCTCAGGCTCCAGTTCATCCATCATTGCTTGTGTCAAATGAGTGACACATTTATGTTACAAGTCCACGAATTCTTTAATCGAGAACATTTACTGGGATAGTTCAATTCCGGATATCTTCTTTGAATACTATTAGTTGACCTTAGTACCATATGACCGTTGGAATATCTTTGTGGTCCCATGCATTAAACCTCCATACTGATCAGGCATGGAAGCAATCTATGGAACTTATTAAGATACACCAATCCTCATATGACGCTTTTATCATACCATCTGGTATTCGGAATCGATAGAGATTAAAGAGATATCAATTACATTTGAATGCATTTATCTGGAGAGAGGGTACTTTAGAATTTTATGTTTGAAGATTTCTGATAGAAATAGAAGAAATGGTTCCTATGATTTGCTATCTGTAAGCTTTACCTTACACTTAATATCTAGGATTCTTATGATAGATTTTTAAAAGTCTAATATACTTACAATTTATGAAGGATTTATTGGTATCCGAATTAAAACAGAATTCTTAGCATTTATACTTAAAGAACGTACCCAACGTTATTATTGATATGGACTACTCCTGACACTCTTTAGGAGAGTTTAAGCGCTATCATTCTTAGGATTTCTATCCTTAGCCGTATTTCCTTTGACAGATTTGGGACACGTAGTCTTGATGTGGCCTTTCTCATTACAGCCGAAGCAGACTGCATTCTTCATGTCCTTGCAGTCCAACGTTTTATGTCCCTTAGACTTGCAGATCCCACACTGTAAAGATTGAGTCTCAAATCTGCATTTCCCGTAATGGCGCTTCTTGCAAGTCTTGCATACAGGTTTCCGGTTGGACTTTTGTTTGTTCTTTTTCTTAGAACTCTGGGAGTTATCTTCCCCCATTTTCCTTTTTAGTTCATCCTTTGCATTAGAGGCATGAACGAGATCCTTCTCGTGAGTAAGGGAGGGTAGTCTTGAATGAAATTTGGAGCAAGTAGCATTGGGCTCTTTGAACCTTTTCACAGCCTTCTTCACAGCTTTTCCAACAGCTGCGTCTATCATAGTTTGAAGAACATCTTTGGAAATTCTAAGGTTTACAATTGTAGCATCATTAGCATGCATCGCATCATCAATGGCGCGATTGACTGTTGTCTTTTCCGAGTTTGTCATACTCAAGATTTGGTTCCTATCACCAAATGAATCATTTACTTAGTTGCAATCCAACAACTGCTATTCATCACCCTGATGGCCTTAACATATACTAACCATGGTTTCATTAAACCATACAGGCCAATATAGCACTAACATTCTTAATGAACGTTATTATTATTATTATTTTTTTTAAAATATATCAATATTATTTAGCCTAGGTCACAAAAGACCATCAATGGCATTTAAGGTTTGGACCTAGTCCATCACCTTTTTGACAGGGGATCAAAATGTCACATCTGTCTTTATTATATTGATGAATTTGGATAGCTTGAAAGCTTGCCATAAGGATATCAGAAAAGAGTGATTCCTAATAGATATAAAATATCGATCTAAGGTTTGTTGGAGCATTCTCTAAAGTATCATCGGCCAATTTCTATCTCGCGTTATGTAGGATCGATTTGTGACCCAACCGAGTCGTTCGGAAGAGCTCGTATCTATACGAAAGGCGGAAACAGACGTATAGACATAGAAACAACTTGATTCACACTTTAAACATCTTGTATATTGATATTACACTGTTACAGACCTGTAGACAAACCGGCAGCACCTCGGTATCACTCTCTAATTTCGTTACAAATGACAAACTAGACACCCCTATATATAGTAAAGTAATTCCGCATGAAACTCAACATCTCCTCTCAAACGAAATTACGGAACATAATTCCGTACGGAATTATATATGAACCTTTCTTGCGAAATTATCATAAACAATCATATATGCATCTTGTTTTCACGTGATGTTGCAATAGCATGATGTCATCCTTATGATGTCATCATTGAATATGATGACATCATGTTTGATCAGATCCGCAACGCAACCAAGACTCGATATAAGACGAAGTCGACAGATGAATGCACCAACACGTTAAATGACCGGAATCCTAATCAGGCGGAGACAACAGTTCTCAACATTTATCGTTCATTATAGAATCATATGTGCCAACATCAAATAAATTTTGCATAAACTTCTTGACAAGGAAAGGTACCTGCTATATAGTTATTATTCTGCACCATCTCCTGGCGTTCATCTGGAAGACTCATGCGTTTGTTTTCCTAGCCTCTCCAGGCTTCTTTATAAGTTTTGGGCAGTTAGTCTTGATGTGCCCATCCTCGTTACAGTTGTAACATGTCGCATTCTTCAACTCCTTACAATCTAAAGTCTTGTGACCCTTGGTCTTACAAATTCCACATAATTTAGCACGTGGGTCGATTGTGCATTTTCCAGAATGTTGTTTCCTGCAGTTATTGCATTTGGGCTTGTTATTGAACTGACTCGAGCTTTTCCTAAACTCGAAATATTTCCCGTGCTCAGAGCTTCCCTTCTTCTTCTTGTTAGATTGATGAGAGTTTTCCTCGTCTTCTTTCCTTTTTCCCTCGCCGGAAGTTTTAACAGACTTATTCATGATAGCATCTAAAGTGAGAGATAAGGAAAAGTCCACCGCGGACCTATATGTGGTAGGCCTAGATGCTTTAACATTTCCCTTTATCTCTGGTGCTAGGCCTCCAATGAAACGCGCTATGCGTTTAGGTTCAAGGGTGACTAAATAAGGAACTAGGCGGGACATAGTGTTGAAACTTGTCACATATGTCTGACAATCCAAATTCTTCATGACCAGAGTCAAGAAGTCTGATTCTATCTTTTCTACCTCATGCTGAGGGCAATAATTTTCCTTGATCAATGCAACAAATTGATCCCAAGATAAGTTGTAGAGTAGGACCTTTCCCGTGGCTTGGAGCAATGATCTCCACCATGCCAACGCTTCTCCTTTGAATGATTGTGAAACAAATTTCACAACATCTTGCTCCGCACAACCGCTGATGTCAACAACAGTGTCCATCTCATCGAGCCATGTCATGCAATCGATGGCCCTTCCTCTCCTGTAAAGTCTCTGGGCTTGCAGGAGACAAAATATTTATATGAACAGGTCTTAACTGGTGCCTCTTGATGAAGTACAACCTGTCTAGACAGAACACTCCTCTGATTTGATGAGTGATGAACATCGTCTTCCCTTGACTCATGTGATTTAGAAAGGGGCTTACTACGAGCCACATATAGAGTCTTCGAGTGTGTATCACTTGATTCATCATACTGTCTGTCGAGAGCTCGTGTAACGGCATTATCTATTAATGCCTGCAGTTCCGCACCAGTTATATTAACTCTGGGAGCATCATTATTCTCCCTCGGGTGGCTGTTAACCTCATCTGATCCAGCCATGTAGCTTGATCGCTACATACATATTGACAATGATTTATTCAGAGGTTATTATGGAATCATCATTTTTGATGATTCATCGACCATGGTAATATAAACCATATTGGTTAATTTGTTAGTTATTTTTAATTAGTATTTTCATTATAATTTATCCTAGTATATAAAACATTAAGGAAGTTAAAGTGGCACAACAGGCCTTGTCACGAGGACAGTTTTGGATTTATAAGCCATGATCGTTTGAGATCGAGGCATTTAAGGTTTGAGCATAGTTGGTTACTTTTCTTGACAGAGAGTCGAAGACTACAATTGCCTTTTGTCTTTTAGGACAATAGATATAGCCCGTGGGCATTTCCCTTCTGAGGGATGCTTATGATATGATCATCTTTTCAGATGCTATTAGTCAAGATCGTTTGGATCATACCGACTATTATGCTTGGACATGGTCCAACATTTTTAGACAGGAGGTCAAAGACCACCACTGTCGTTGTCTTATCAGACAACAAGTTTAGCCCGTAGGCACTTCATCACTAACGGATGTTTATAACATGATCATCTTATAGGATGATATAAGCCATGATTTCTAGATCATTAGGCTAGATAAGAAAATTGGAAGAATCCAATATAAGGATGACTGTTGTGATTTTCTCGAATCACATTTGTCAAGAGTGCTAACACGTTCTTAGGTATTAACAAGGATTTGAATATCTTGAATAGGTCTTACCATCTTGGCCATGTCTTAAAATAACACGTGGCTAGGTCTTGTCTTTTTTAGATTTTGCCATTTTATTATAATGGTAGATCTTATAAAAGGAATGTTATTTTTCATTTATTTCATTTTTTTTTCATGTTTAGAATGAAAATCTAAATTTAATCATTCCACTTTATAAAAATAAAGGTAAAGATGTGCCCTAGACGGGACTTGAAAGGAATAATGTTGTCCTCGAAGGGACTGAAAGATAAACATGTCCTTATAAGGATTTATTAAAGAAATGATCTTTAGCAAAAGGAGTTTTCTTATTCACTTTACTTCTGAATGTTCTCTCCCTGGATGCTCGTTTCATTCTAGCTGCGGTACGAAGCTCAGCATTTCAAGGCTCCGGATGTGGAGAATTTCTAATACAGCTTCTTCGCTTGGCGACGTATCCAATATATATAAAAATCAGAAGCAAAAATTTCCAGATTAGGATTGCGAGTATTCCTATGTTAAGTCTAGACTCAGAAGGTCAAGGAATGTGCTACTGTGTCATTGAGATTAAACACAAAGGCTAGTGTTTAATTCACTCAATGTTGGCTCTGATACCAACCTGTCACACCCCTATATTTCCACGTATTACCGGTGGGCCCGGTGGGGAGTATTGTGACGTAGTTGATATCATCATAGTCAAACAACACAATTTAAATGCACAGCGGAAGCAAAAGATAATTATATTATAACCGAATGAAAATATCAAAGTATTACAAACGGTATGTAAAGGATCCACAGGCGGATCAAATAAAAGAAAACTGTTCAACAGACTTTAGGCATCTAGAACTTGCAAGATTCCCTATTGATGCCCTGAGCTCCCAGCCAATTACGTACAGTACCTGCCACTTAACCTTTTTGGAAAATACGTCAGTTTACACTGGTAAATACAATTAACTGACTCATTTTGAAAAGGGTTTGAAAATTGATTTGAATGCACGAGGCACAAAATTCTTTTATAACCTGGGACAATTTTATTAATAAAAATCTTGTATCCGATTTACATGGTTGTCCAACATTTAGGGCCGGTGATTTTACAAGCCGGTCAAGATTAATAGACACACCACAAATATAATCTCACAAGAAGACACCCTTACGAGTGAGCATATCTTTTACATACGCAACAGGAGGTGTTATGCCTACACCTTGTGCTTAAGTTGTGGCCATTCACTTTTTAAATGAGCCAAGGATATTCGGGACACGGTCATTAACCCCTAATGTTATTTGTTATCAATCAATACAGATTAAAACGGGATTATGCAATTTAATCATCTCCGATTAAAAGGTTTCTACACCCGACCAAGCGGTATTTTTATAATACCGTATCCCAAGCCCGTATAAGGGAAAATAAGTTAAAAGTATTTACCTGAGCTAGCAATGCAATTTATACTCAGCCGTATATTCAAATCAGCAAGTACAAGTACTTCTACTGGGGCTCTTAATCTGGAACGAAGGTTTTATTAACCTATTAGATTCCTAACGGGTCTCATTTAAGTCGTAACTTAGACCGGTTAGTTTTAAAGAAAGATACGGTTCGTACGCACGATTAAGCGAAGACCGGAATAGAATGTGATTTAGACCCGACAAGTTTGAAGACTTGTATAATATGGGTAATCTAACCACATTCTGGATTTTGAGATAAAAACGATAAGGTTTGACCCGTTTCGGCTAATTTATGCAAACTAGTTACATAAATCGAACCGAACGCGCAAGGAGCGTAACTGTAACACCTCGAAAATTCATGTCCAATAAAGTATTGACACGTGGCATAAACTTTGAACGTGTAAAGGATTACCTTAGAAGGACTAGAGTTGACAAACAAGGAAAGTATGTGAATATAAGGGTACAGAATGTCAACAATGGATAAATATACTTTACAATAACCATACATGATGTTTATACCCTTAAACGAATGATTCATGGATCATACGAAGCTAATTGTGAAAGAAAGTGAGAGATTACAAACTACAGGGGTTAAATGTGTCAACATGTGTAAAATATACCTCTGAGTGACCTTTTTGCAAACCCGAAGCTTTGTAACGATTCATTATGTTCACTAGAATGCGTGATAAAAATTTCATCAAGTTTCGTTATCGTATGAGAAAGTTATGATAGAATTCGTATACGAGGGGTTAAAAGCGTCAACGTTGAAATTTAAGACTTTTCGTTGATCGTATGAATAACCGGGGACTTAACAAAGTTGGTTTATAAATTGGGGTGCTTAAAAGTCAAGTTTGGGGGTTACAAGTGCAAGAAAACATGTTAAAAATCAAGTTTGGAAGTTCAGGGGCCAAACTGTCAACTTTTGAAAGTTATGTCATGCTGGCCTGGTCCTTACGGACCGTATGCTAGGACCCTTACGTTTCTAACAAATCGAACTTATTAAACGAATTATTAAATCAATCGAATTATCGCTTGCAAATAACTATTATGCATAGATATACGTGATGTTAGTTGCATATGTGCTAGGGCTTATACTCGCGACGTCCCACCACGACTAGCATAGTACTATTGCGCCCGACGGGGTCTAGTTTGCCATCGCATATTCGAGCATCGAGGACTTAGTTGGTAGTATCAGCTTTGTGAGTATATATGTCGTGTGTTACGTTTATGCATGTGGAAATTCGCTACACTTTTATCTATTACGCTATACATATCAAACCTGTATACTCGCCAATACTTTTGTATTGACAAATATTTTAACGTATGTTGCAGGTTAGATCGCAGGCTATATCAAATCAAGCTAGGAAGTCTAGAAACTCAACTAAAATCTAGGTTGTCGGATTTGCATTGTTCGAGAGGACAAGAAATCTATGATAACTTATGTGATTGTATTATTTGTTAGTATGGGATAACGAATGTATTAAATATTATCGCAATATAGTTGTTATGGATTCTCTTGAGCAATCTGATTCGCCTAGTGCCGCGCCCCGATGATTCTGCCATCGGTTGGGGTGTGACAGATTGGTATCAGAGCCATAACTATAGGGAATTAGGCCAGACTCGACCTAGTCCGGGTCGACGTCTTAGAAATTGACCTAGTCTATAGCCTAAGTACCAACAGGCCGACTCGTACGAACCAGTAGGGTTTGTATCGGGCCTACTTGATACTCTCGATCGAAATTGCTAAAAACTACAACTTTGTGTGAACATCGTGTACTACAGCTTCACGCGAAGAAGCCTTTCCTAAGGCTGGAATACTACTTAGCCTTTCCTAAGGCTGACACAATACAAATGTTTCGAAAATACTCGCATAACAAACCAAGTGATCCAGTCGAGATCAGGGGTGAAAACCAAGAACTCTCGACGAGATCGCTCACTCAGCGCATTTTCTAGCACGAGAACCTTTCATCGAGTTAGGAGTGACATCCACATCTCGACGAAAGTCTCCATTTCGAAATCTAGTGGAACTCACGAATTTATTCGAAGAGCATAACCACAATTAGGGACGAAGCTGTTAAGTTAGGGGTGAAACCCGTACCTTAATAAGCCGTTCCACTCTCTATAAACTGGTTTTCAAAAGCTCCCACCAAGGACTCGACTAACACGATAACTCGATCCACGCGATGACTAGAAAGACGAATGCCATGAGCTGCATCCCAGTGGAAGCATGAAGTTTTCTAGGTCAATGCGCGTGCACGAACTTGTCGAATACAGTTGGGTTACCTTGGGTAGTCGACGCCTAAACACCCAAGGCACTCTATCATACGACCCGCCGATTTTACAAATGATTGGAACTTATTTACGTTTGAAACTTTACGCTTTATCGATTCCTCGATTTAACGATTTTCACTCCCTGCTTTTATAAACGCACAACTCGCACAGCCATCGCAATCTAAAACGAAACCCGAATGTTCGCAACAAAACTAATGCATAATCTATCGCATTCGCTCTCGCTTTCTCACTTCAACACGTCCTCGCTTATTCTGAGTCGACCTGTATGTGTACGATTACAAATTACATTTATATAAAAATATATACATACGTATAAACAAACAAGTCATTGTGTGAGAACTTAGGAACTTCGTGTCTCCTATATGGCTCCTATGTGATTCGCATTACTACTATACTATCGCATCAAGTTTTGAACGCGCTCAATCGCATCGCAAAACTCAAAAATCATTATGATCGAATCTCATTCCAAGTCTCTTCCTGTCTAGATGCCTTCCAACAACTCTACCTCGAGACGAATAGCTAGGAGAAGAGCCAAACGAAGCGCCGATAAGAGGATTGCATCACTTGTGACAAATGAAGTGGTCAAGCTCATTCCTCAAATTGCCGCTCGAGTGCACTCTCTCAGCAACTCTCGAGCCTCGGAAGACTCCAAGACGGAAGCGCCACAATCTGCTTTTCTTTACAAACACTTCAAAGCCTGTGACCCGATGGAATTCACGGGTGAAGGAGGTGTGACTCAACTACTCCACTGGTTCGACTCTATCGAAGTTACCCTTCGTCAAAGTGGGTGTCCTGATAGTTTCCATACTACTTGCGCTACCGGAGTATTTCAATCACGAGCACTCGACTGGTGGACCGCCGAACATAACAAATGTGGGATCTCTGCAGCTTACGCTCTCTCTTGGGATGAGCTGAAAGAGCTCATGAAGAAAGAGTACTGTCCCCCTCACGAAATTCAGAAGCTAGAAGACGAGTTCTGGAAAATCAAGCAAGCCGAAGGTGACAATGCTGGCTACACCGCAAGGTTCAAGCAGCTTAGCGTAATCTGCCCAGGTCAAGTCAACACTTCAGAAAAAGCCATTCCTAAGTACATTCGCGGCTTGCCTGAGTGTGTGGGTGATTTTGTCGAAGCTGCAAGACCTGCTACTATCGAAGAAACATACCGCTTGGCCGCAGAAATCAACAACAAGCGACTCATGGAAGGGTTTTTCTCAAAGAATCCCGTCAAGCAAGCTTATAAAGCAATAGCCATTAATTCTTCGGGCGAACCCGCTAATGATTCTCCTGACGGATCTGCCGACGATTCTTCTGACGAATCTGCTGACGATTCTCCTGACGAATCTGCTAACGATCCTTCTGACGAATCTGCTGCCGATTCTTCTGACAAATCTGCCGACGGATCTTCCGACAACTCGGCCAAAGATTCTGCTAGTGAGTCCTCAGACGAATCCTCCAATGACGACACCTCTTCGCAAGACACCGACAAACCCAGCCGCAAACGAAAGCTTTCAAGCCCGAGCTCATCAACAACCGAACTGCTGCAACCGAAACCTCTTCAAACAGTTCCGGTGTTTCCAAAACGAGCTTACACTGGAGCTCATCCTCAGTGTTACTCATGTACCTATCATCACCCAATTGGGGGCTGACTGTCGCTATTGCAATAACTGCAACCGTTACGGTCACTTCACCCGCAACTGCCGCATCGAACCGTGAACCTGAGTACAACAACAACAGCTCCAGCAAAAGTCTTCAGCATCAAACATCTAGCAAGCGTAGGATAAAGTTGTAATGATACGATTTTCGATGTTAATTTCTAAGTTTTGAACCTACTCTATTACTCGATATTGCCGCTATGCGTAACGATTAACACTCGTTTTCGTTTTCTCTCCCACTTTCTGATCGTCGCACTTAGACTAGATTCACACACATACTATATACTATATCACGAAATAATGTGTTTTACCCTCACTACACTCTTAGGACAAGGTACGATAAACGTGCAAGGAACGATTAATCACGGGTGCACACGGGATTATTTGGGTCAGTGCACGGAGATCGTAGTGAATTCTAAGGTGCCACAAGCGTTTCAGCAAAGTATGACACCGAAACACGAGATTTAAGTAATAGGGGTAAAGCAAGGTGTGCTTTACCATACAACCGAAGTTTCGTGCAGAAAGTGCCATGTGGAGTTGAACGTTATTAGACCTATTATACTATTGTGATTATTTTCAACACACTATACTCAATCGCAAGGCGTAACAACTAAACCTCATCGTCACGAGACTTGTCGTAAGTCTGCAAACGCAGTGCAATCGCCTCATCGATGGACTCTGGAGAGTCTACCCCCGCAGGGCAATTGTACCGACGCAAGACTGGTCGTAAGTCTGTCACGATCAATCTCATCGAGTACAGTAACGCTCACGATGTTGTTTGAGTGAGGACCTATTCAACCCTCCTCGATAACTGTGATGCGTCGCAACGTAACGTAAAGCTTATTCGACACAAAAACTCGACTAATCGACATCGCTTAACATGTGAATCTCACAACCTCTATCGCTTATTATGTGAATCCATATCGTTTGCTATGTATCAATCTATAGCTATACTGTTATCTGTGATATTTGTGTTAAGTTAGCACGCATGACCTCGCTTCACGAGATGAAGCTCATATGGTTAAAGCAAGGTGCTTTAGTCATATCAGCGGGCTTTCGTGGAAAAAGGCCATGTGGGGTCTGATGTTAGTAAACTCTGTGGTGTTAACCAATCAAATCGAACCGCATAAATCGCGTATACCTCCATTGCTTGCAACGCAACAATTGCCGATTATCGTAATTCTTTTATCGCCGCCGTCATTACTGGTGTTGTGTTGTGTTATTCGCTCAATCATCTAATAGCTCATCGCTTATCGTGTATAGTCTACCGCTTATCGCTCGCTTGGTATACACTGCAGTCTGTGTGGTATTAGTACACATGACACCGCTTCACGAGGCAAAACTAACCTGGTTAAACGTGGTGTTTCACCATGTTAGCAAACTCTCGTGGAAACGTGCCATGTGGGTTTAATGTGGAGTCTAATCGAAAACGCGCTATTCACTTATTGCCTGTCGCTCGACGCCTAGCCAGACACGACACGTAAATGTTTTGTGTCGTCAGGCTACTCGCGCACGCTGCTACAGCTACGTTCGCAATTCAACTCGCCGGTTTAACCTGTTCGATTCTATCCTATACTCGGTCCGACTTCCTATCGATCGGGCCGAGTAAGCGCAAATTATATCCGTGTCATATCGGCACACCTAACACCGCCTCACGAAATGGAAGTAATATGGACAAAACATGGTGGATACGCCGCTGGTACTTCCTATATATAAGTGCTTTAAACATATTAACAAACTTTCATGGGGAAGTGCCAAGTGGGGCTCGGTGATTAACTACCTTTTGTACTAATAAAACTTATTTTTATAAAATTTCGATTTCTAAAACCCTTGGACAAGCGAAATTTTCTCACGACGTGGAGATAACATCGAATCAGCTTAACTCCATGTCCAAGAAAAGTTTCATGAGTCCAGTTTTCCTTAAAGCTATACAACATCAAAACGGAATCCTTCTTAAGACGTTGGTTCAACATCAAGTTCGGCTGAACCCGCGTCATAGGAGAGTTTTCATAACCCCAGTTTTCATCTTCGAATTCCTTAAGATGTGTAAAGCCTAAACTTCCTTGCAACGTTGGTTAACATCGACTCAGCTGGCCATACGTAAAAGGAAATTTTTCGAGATTTCCATCCAAAATTCTTTTTATATATCTCTAAAAACGAACGTTTCTTGTAACGTTGGACTCAGTTAACCCTACGCCATGAGGAACCTTTCAAGTTCTTTAAAATTTCAATCGCATCGTACTAACGAATTCCCCGCGACACGAGGTACCTTGGAACGCCAACTCGTGGGATATTACTTTTGTCTTTTACGTCGCCTTCTCGCTATCACAATCGATCCCTCTTATTCGAAACGCTCTCGCTTGTTAACTCACGGTCAAATCGCTCGCTGTATCGCTACTTACGCAGGATCAACTCTCAAAGGTCTACCCGTTGGATTAATTTCGGGACGAAATTTCCTAAAGCAGGGGAGACTGTAACAACCCGCACTTTCGTGCGTTGTTACTACTCGATATACTCGTTACGCCTAGCACCAGAGATTCGGATCATAATGTAACTATATCGCATACATCGCTATTCGAAGGATAATCGCATATTTTCGCAATATATTATAGCTACATCACATCACAAACACTAACACTCACGATGACATTGAGTTAGGACCTATTCTACCCTCCTCGGTGGCCGTGATGTGTCGAAACGTAAACAATTAACGCTAACAAAGACTCTCGGGTGAGTGCTATAGCTCCAGTCGTCGTGACGATGATGACAATACGAGTGAACGGTACCCCGTCAGTCATTGTGGCACAACACACAATAACGTTCACGATGACATCGAGAAAGGACCTGTACTACCCTCCTTGATGGCCGTGAAACGTCGCTAATAATCGCATACTCGAATCGAAAACCGTTTGTTATATCGAAACTGTGGAATATGAATACGTATATACGACCCTTTGGTGATTAATTATAATATATAATAATATAAATATATGGAAATGTGGCCCAAACTATCGCAACGCACCAAAAACGAGGATCGAGAGGCCTCTGGACGGATGGGCCAGCCGAACGGCTGGGCCAACCGATCGGATGGGCCAACCGATCGGACAGGCCGGCCGAACGGCTGGGCCGACCGATCGGACAGGCCGTCCGATCCGGATGGGCCGGCCGATCGAACGGGCCGTCCGATCCAGGCCAACCTGCCCTCCTTTCCTTCCTCCTTGCCTATAAATACCCCTCATTCACCTTAAACACACTTTTTGTCACTGTTGCTGCTCGACCAGACGTTCCAACCCCCTTTTTCTCTCGATATCTCGTGATTCTTGTAAGTTTCCAACCTAATTCTTGTACTTCCATGATCTATATTCAATTCTACACCTTTCTACCTTTTAAATCTTCACTTTTAACCGTGAAATCTCTGGATCTTGGGCATTCTAGGGTGATGTCACCATGGAGTTCTTATGAACTTCAAGAGTGATGTCATCCCATGAACGAACGACTCAGATCTGAGTGATTTCCATACGTTTTTACATTAATCAAGTCTAAGTCTATGTTTTCTAATCAAGAAGTTGTGTGATTCCTAAGGATTTGAGGTGTCTTGAAGATGATGTCATCATAAGTTCACATGAACTTCAAAGTGTGACCTTATTCTTACCCTAAACAGCTCGGATCTAAGTAATTTCACCTGTTTTATAATAAATCTCACCAAAATCTAAGTTAGCTAGCCAAAGTGTGTGTGATTTCGGGTTAAACATGGGAAAAGCCATCAAGAACGGCCAGATCTGATGGAACGGGGTGGTTCCCGGCCGTTAGAACGGGTCGGACTTGATGGAATTTCAGTTGTTTAGCATGAAGGAACCCGTCTCGATCAAAACCATCGAAAAATCTCCAAATCCTTGTCGAAAACAGTTGGACGGGCCAGCCGATCGGACAGCCTAGTCGATCGGACAAGCTAGTCGATCGGACAGCCCAGTCGATCGGACAGGCTAACCGATCGGCCAGCCCAGTTGATCGGACAGGCTAGTCGATCGAACAGCCTAGTCGATCGGACAGGCTAACCGATCGGCCAACCCAGTCGATCGGACAGGCTAGTCGATCGGACAGCCTATCCGATCGGACAGCCCATCCGAACGGGCCAGCCCTCAGTCTGACTTTCATTCGCTTTCGCGTATTCTGTCATTATTAAACGCGCCACCAAACACTCAGGTGATCAGTCTATAACCAGGGTATTCTCGGACATAATCCCGCCAATCCAAACCAAATACGCCCTGTGAGTATACTTGAACCCTTTTTAATCAAAATTTGGGTGTAACATACGTTTCTAACAAATCGAACTTATTAAACGAATTATTAAATCAATCGAATTATCGCTTGCGAATAACTGTTATGCATAGATATATGTGATGTTAGTTGCATATGTGCTAGGGCTTATACTCGCGACGTCCCACCACGACTAGTATAGTACTATTGCGCCCGACGGGGTCTAGTTTGCCATCGCATATTCGAGCATCGAGGACTTAGTTGGTAGTATCAGCTTTGTGAGTATATATGTCGTGTGTTACGTTTATGCATGTGGAAATTCGCTACACTTTTATCTATTACGCTATACATATCAAACCTGTATAATCGCCAATACTTTTGTATTGACAAATATTTTAACGTATGTTGCAGGTTAGATCGCAGGCTATATCAAATCAAGCTAGGATGTCTAGAAACTCAACTAAAATCTAGGTTGTCGGATTTGCATTGTTCGAGAGGACAAGAAATCTATGATAACTTATGTGATTGTATTATTTGTTAGTATGGGATAACGAATGTATTAAATATTATCGCAATATAGTTGTTATGGATTCTCTTGAGCAATCTGATTCGCCTAGTGCCGCGCCGCGATGATTCCGCCATCGGTTGGGGTGTGACATATGAGGTGATCCCAGATCAATTACAAGTGTCCCTAAACCTAAGAACCAGTAGGGGTCGCTCATGGAAGTGAAAAATATCAATATAAGTCGTTTAGATGGCTGAACAGACACCTGACCGAGTTTCTGCATCTGGGCATGGCTTACGGACCGTAAGGGTCCAGCCATACGGTCCATAAGGACCGGCCAGCTCACCAGAACTTTCAAAAACTGACACATTTGGCCCCTGATCCTTCCAAACTTGATTTTAAGATGCTTTCTTGCACTTGTAACCCTCAAACTTGACTTTTAAGGACTCCAAGTCATAAACCAACTTTGTTAGGTCCCCGGTTATTCATACGATCACCGAAAAGTCTTAAATTTCAACGTTGACGCTTTTAACCCCTCGTATACGAATTTTATCATAACTTTCTCATACGATAACGAAACTTGGTGAAATTTTTATCATACCTTCTAGTGAGCATAATTAATCGTTACAAAGCTTCGGGTTTGCTAAAAGGCCACTCAGAGGTATACTTTAAACATGTTGACACATTTAACCCTTGTAGTTTGTAATCTCTCACTTTCTTTCACAATTAGCTTCATATGATCCACGATTCATTCGTTTAAGGGTATAACATTATGTAGAGTTATTGTAAAGTATATTTATCCATTGTTGACATTTTGAACCCTTATATTCACATACTTTCCTTGTTTGTCAACTTTAGTCCTTCTAATCAATCCTTTACACGTTTTAAGCTCATGACACGTGTCGATAAATTTTGGACATGAAATTTTCGAGGTGTTACATGGTTAGAAGTTAGAACCTAGATGTTGAATTTGTGTTCGGCCCATTACACTAAAATTTAATTTGGGCCTACTGCCAATTTGGGCCGTTCTTTGAGTTGTGAATGTGAATTAATAATATATTCTTAATCACTGGAAACATATACAATAGTCAATATGCTATGTCAAAGGTGTTTGATCGAATGGTCGGCAATTGAAAATCATTACTTTATATACGTTACAAGAACCTAAGTAAAAAGCAAAAATAAAACGTGATGATTATAGAAAATTAAGTGCATTATATTGTAATGACAAGAAAGTCCTACAATAGCTTAAGATGGAAGCAAAGTGGGGTGACAAGTGTGGTTGAATCGACCAAAATTCAACATCCTTTGATTATTACAACTATAAACCATTTTTTATGGCATGTTGTGATATTATCAGTTTAAACTATATTTATTTTAAATCTAATCCACTTAATTACATCCTCTTTAATTATTATTTTTCAACTTCTAGATAGATCAAAACATAACATATTCTAGGTAAAATTTATTTCAATAAAAATGACAAAATACAGTATTATAAGAATAATCCAACAAACCATTGGAATTTCTAATTCAGAAATTATTGGTCTTTATTCTCATTAGTTAGATATATTAAGTCACTTGTGATTATATATTCGGTAAGTGCTCGGAAAAAAATATCTATTATGAAGGGTCAAGTTATTCTATAAAAGCTTTTAATTGTAAGAAGTGTAAGAAGGATTTATAGAGTGACAAGTGTCCAATAACCTAAAACTAAACCCACCCCACCACCACCCAAAAACCTAACCCCCTCCCCCCCCCCCCCCCCCCCCCCCCCCAAAAAAAAAAAAAACTAAAAAAATTCTAAAAAAAACTAAACACCCACCTCCACCCAAAAACCTAAACCCCCACGGCCCCACCCCCCACCCACTCGGCAAAAAAAAATGTCTTTTTTATTTTTGGGTGGGTGATGTGGGGGTGGGGGTGGGGGTTTAGGTTTTTGGTGGTGGTGGATGTTTAAGGTTTTTTTTTTTTTTTTTTTTTTGTAGTGGGGTTTTTTTGTGTAGTGGGTTTTTTTAGGTTATTGGACAATTGTCACTCTATAAATCCTTCTTACACTTCTTACAATTAGGATCCTTTGTATTTGATCCTAATCCATATAATATATAATGAAAAACTTATTATGAAATATATAATGAAAAACTTTTTATTTGTATAGGAACTAATACGATAAAATTTGTATGCAACATATTATGATAAAAGCACATACTACATAATCACCGGATTTATAGAGAATAGTTTAGATGAGATCACATGACAAACATGGTTCCTTTAGAACAAACTTCATGACTATTTGAATCAAGGAGTCCTTGGTAGAGGCATATGCCTTTTAGAGGTGAGGTGTCAGGTTCAAACACCGTCGCTAAAAACGTTTGATTGAGTATTTTCTCTTCACTCTTTATCTTTCTTCTCTCTCTTTAGAGTGTCAGTTTGGGTGGGGGGGGGGGGGGGGGGGGGGAGGGGGGGTCAGGATTTTAACGCGCATCTAACACTAAATGTATATATTTTTTTCAAGTTGGGGAAAGCATAGGTCTGCCCCTACTATTTGTGTCTATCATAGTATCTTATGGGGTATAATAGACGAAGCAATAGTGACCATCGAAGATGATTTCACGTTGAAGAAGTACAACATGTGGAGTAGTAGCATGTGTTTCACCTTTTGTGGAACTGATTGAGACATGGTTGGTGGTTGCTAAATCAATAAAAGAGCTCAATCTCTTCTTTTTAACATATATATATATTTTTTTTTAAATGAAGCAAAGCGGAGATAATATTATCTCAGTGTTTCCAAACTATATTCTCCATAACTTTTCTCTGAAACGAATCAACAATCTATTTTTATAGCCAAAACAGAAACTGCAAAAAACGGCCTTTCTGATTAAAATCAATAGGTTTTATTGTGCAGTTAAGTTGTTCAATAACAATCAAATACATGAGTAAATGACACTTATTTTGAACGGCAAATTTGGATCACTGGAGTAACATCGTGCCATCAGCGGAGCCACCCGATCATATCCATCTCCACTAGGCAAGAATGTCTATCATGCACCAGTTTAGGAGGAAACCCAATAAATCTAGGACCCCCCCCCCCCCCCCCCCCCCTCTTGTGGGAATCGTACTCAGCACGTAATGGTCACTAAGTCTTATCCCACCTTTAAGATGCCACTAAGCTATAATGGCATGTGCAAATAAATGACACTTATTCTCACACATAGCAGACTTTCATTAGTTTAGAGAGCAACACCGTCCCTGTGTAAACACTGACGAAGCTTGAGATTTCTGACAGAGGGTCGAAAACGTATATATCTAATAAAATTATAAAACCAGTGGGTCGAAAATGTATATACTTAAAAAATTCTATACAAAAACTACATACCAGACACTACTGAGCGAAAAGTTCGAAGGGTCTGACGCCCCCGGCCCCCACAAAGTTACGCCCCTGTGTGTAAACAACAGCTCAGACTTATTTAGAAAAAAATAGGGGCCCTTGGGCATGCAAAAATTTGGCATTAAGACCAAATTTTGTACCTACTTTGCATGCGTCGAGTGTGAGTAGAATCCAAAGGAATGAGCTTACCGAACATAATTATAACACCTTATTTACGTGCTCTTTCAGATTTGGCCACCTCATGCGTCTTTGAAGCAACGCATCATGCACGAGATGCTTCTTTCGGAATCCTTTCATTTATGCGTCTGGAAGGGCATGTGATGCGTTTGGAAGTGCATGGGACGCGTCTGGGCCCACCACGACATTTGAAACGCCACGTGTCGATTTTTTATTGGGTGCTTAAGAAGTCTGCATATGGACGCTTCAGGTGCTTGAGAGGTCACTCCAAGGACGCATGAGGTAGCCATTTTTGAAAGTTATGGTGGCCAACGGTAATTTTTGTATTTTTTCCATATACAACCGTACCCAGTATATCCCAACAATAGCAGAGCCAGTGGTAGGGTCAGGGGAGGGTGAGATGTAGGCAAACCTCACTTCTATCCCTTGGAGGTAGAGAGACTGCTTCCAGAAAGACCCACAGCTTAAAAACAAAAGCATGCGAACAAACAAACGTGATACAGGCAGAAAAGACGGGTACTTTACAAATTAGTTATTTATGTTCAGAGTTAAATATAAAATAACCTTTTCAACTAATATTTTAATCATCAAATATTACTCCCTATAAAATTGGGGAAACTGAAATTCTTGGGGGGCTCAATTTGATGGAATGAACTGTTGGTTCAGTTCTGTTTGAACATAATGGAAAAAGCATGAAAACATACCTTTGGTTGCATCAGCACAGGTTAGCAGAGAATCCATTAAGGGTTGACATGATTGTCATCTTGGTCTGGTTCCTCCTTAGGGTGCTGACTGATGATGGTGAAGATGAGAACCGAATAGGGGATTCGGTTTAGGAGAGGAGGTCGAATTCAATGATGTTATGGCTAATGGGTTGTGTCTAATGTGTAACTGAGTAACCCCTTAACCTCCACATAATTCTCCTTATATAAGCACCCAGGAGGAAACCCTAATTAGTTAATAAGGGTAATATGGTCCATCAACAATTACCAACTAATTTAAATAATAGGATTGTTATATATTTTGATCTATATAATGTAAATGATTATAATGGCTACAGATTAAATATTAATACGTAATATATTTAATCTTACATTCTCCCACTTAGCCGAGTAATCATTTACTATGAGTATTAGATAAGCCTGATCAGGAGTTAACACTCATTTTAGCCTTAAACAAGTACTATAGCAGAGAAATACAGCCGTTGAATCATTATGCGACTCAGGACCCCCATTAATCATACTATAGCCTTAATTTAAAACCTAATCGTTATGATCAAAATACGCATAAGCCCTTTGTTTGATTTGTAACTTTATTTGTCTTATATGCCATTATGTCGACTTGACATATTCTTAGAGACGTACAAAATCAAACTGATGAGGAAAAATTAACTAATACTTAGTCATTCATAGTACGATATGCAGTTGCGCATGGCCATAAACTAATACCCGTCTATGAGCTCTCTTAATAAGACTTATGGGTAATAGCCATTCAGTTATAGGATCCTTAAGCATATCATGAATGAATTCGATACAAACTTAGTTTCCTCAATTCGTTCATAAACGAATAATTAATTGTGTATCGAAACTTAATGCAGCACCTCTTAAACTGTTACTGTTTAAGGAGTCATGGTAGCTGACTTTATCACACTAAGTCTTCAAAACATCAATTATATGGAGTTAATAAGCTTATGAGTCCACTGATAAATTTCCAACAACATTTAGTGACTATATTATGTCGTTATAACTTAGGTTGTTAATATCAGTGCATTATGACTCCTCCATGAGATATGTTTTGTCTGCTAACATAAAGATATACCCAAAATTACATTTTGTCATCTTTGAATATCTCAAAATTAGAGTAATAAACCGGTTTTAATTCTCACTTCTTCTTTAAAATATAGTCTCTCGTTTCTTTTAAAGATATTGTAATACTCCATTAGATGCTTCACATTAATCTAGACATATCTAGTGTGTTGCAATGTGAGTAATATCTAAACGAGTATAGACTTGAACTTACATAAGGCTTCTAATTAATGAAGCGTAAATAAATAATCTCATTTATCCTATTATCCTCTAAAGGAGAGCAGTGTTTAGTTACATATGTAAGGACCCATTTAAGGTTAAACTTATGGAACAGAACTAATATCCCATTGGGTCTATCTCAGTATGTTATGATATCAATCACGTAAGAGATATCTTTGAGATTTATTATATCAAAGTTTGTGTTAACGATACTTTGACTTATGTAACATATACTTGTCAAAAGAATGTCATCTATATAGACAAGTTTATCTTAGTTGCTCCCACTCATCTTGAGGTAGGTACATTAATCCACTTGGTTGTTGATGAAAATAATTACGTTAGCTCTTCATCACATTATGATGTTTGCATTAACCCATACATGGATTTTATTGGCTTACAAATAAAGTGTTCTTTAACCTTCAGTTTGAAAACTTTAGGTTGTTATCTAATGAACATATAAATGTGTCAGCCATTTGTTAGGGAAAATTCTTTTAATGTTCATCTAATGTAGCGTTAAACTATTATAAGCTACTAGAACAGTGATGATCCTCAAAGAAATCTTTTGTTAGATATGTAATAAAGATTCTTTAATAATTCATCTCTTTCTGAGTGTAACCTTTGACAATCAATCATGCTCCTTTGTGTCTTAACGTTTATATTAGGATTTGGTTTTCTTATGAACACTCTTAC
>JARYGA010018895.1:0-41306 GCA_030545235.1 Helianthus tuberosus | reverse complement strand
ATGGATAAGGGTAGTAATGGAGGAGTCGGTGTTGCCCTATATTCAGAGAATGAAGTTCCTGCAAGTGAACACGCCTTTATAAGCAACAATGTCAGTTCAAGTGGAACAACAAATTCCAATCAAGGAATGTACTCTTCTAGTGGAGCTCAGAAATCTCAAGCGACAAACTTGAACATTCCAAAGTTAGATGCAAGCTGCTTAAAGTTGATAGAAGAAAACATGAGCCTTTTGGAGTCTTTCATGACTGCCTACGAGAACTTCTGTCTTGGAAAGCTCGTTGAAGCATCAAGTCTCGATGAGGACTTTGACCAGATAGACCAAGACGAAATGGAAGAACTTGATCTACAACTCAATATGGCACTCGTAGTCCGTAGAGTGAAGAAATTTCTGTTGAGAACGGGTAGGAAGTTCATAGGAGGTCAGACGAAGACTCGAATGGGAGTCGACATGTCAAAGGTGAAATGTTACAACAGCTGCATATATGGGCATGTCGCACGTGACTGTCGGAAGCCGAAGATGGAAAGATCTAACAGAGAAAGCAACTCTCAATGAAACAACTCAAGACCTCACAACAATGCATCAACCACTTCAAACTCAAGTGCTCGTCCAAGTGGTTCTGAAAATCTTACACCTTCGACAAACAATGCTATGGTGGCTCAACCTCTACAAAATGTGACTGAGCCTTACGACTGGGGTTGTGCATTGGAATACATTTCAGGAGCTATTGTTTCACAAGCCTTTATAGCTGAAATTGTCGACGAAGAAGTGTGTGAAGAGGTTATCGAAGAGGCTAGCATTGAGGAACTTGCAGTTGTAGCCAAGGTTTTTGGGGAAGAGTTGGATTCCGGTAATGTTGCTGAGAATGAAGATAACTTGAATGAAGAGTCTGTTGAAAAGTCTACCAAAACAGAAGATGGAGAAAAAGGAGAATGCTTTGAGTTCAAGATCTCCACAGCCGAAATGCAGCAATTTGCGGATGCAGAAGCTAAAAGGTTGGAAGAAGACTCCGTAGGAAATGAAGCATGTGCATTAATGGCTGGCATTGAGGTAAAATCAACTTCTGTAGACAAGCGGTATGCAAGATGTGTAGAGTTTGTCACCAAGATTGACAGATATGCACTTCACAACACAAATCTGATTGCAGATTTAGAAAAATCCAGAGAACTCATTGTTGTTTTGTCTAATTCGGATAAAGAACACCGAATTAAGATAAAAGCGTTGAAAAATGATATCTCTGAATTTGAGAGACTTGTGGCATAGGCAACTCTTAAAAATCAGGAATTAAAATCTGAACTTGAAATGAACCTAAATTGTGTTTTGGAAAAGAACAAAATCATTTTGGAAAAAGATAATCTGATTTTAGATTTGCAACGAAAAATTGAAAAGTTTGGGGATTCATCTGAGGTGATGAATTTCTGTATAAACAGCCAACGTCTCAAAGAATCTGAGGAAGAAATGTTCGGCATCGGTTATAAGAAAGTGCCTCCACCGGTAAACCATAATTATACATCGATGCCAAACATTGATCCTGAATTGGCAAATTTTGTGCCAAAGACCCCTCTGACGGTTGAACCACAAAGTGAGTCAGAATCTGAGCCTGATGAGGCTTCTGACTCAGAACAGTCGAAGGTGAGCGAAGTCACAAAGAAAAATGAGCGAAATTTTGATAACATTGAGAATTTGATAAGCAATAAAATTTTGAAAATTTTCAATCAAGTTCAAAATGCGAAGTCAAAACCAAAGTCACGTGGGAAACCTAAAAGGAATTTGAAAAATATCCCTAAAACTGAGTTTGTTAAAGGGGAAGATTTTAGCAAAGAGGAAGAGAAAATCAAAACAGATTCAAACTCTCAGTTTGTCAACCAAATTTTGAAAAATCCCACTAACGCCTCATCATCTTCGACCAGTCATGAGGAACGTCCAAAGAATGTTGCGAAAGTTCGCAAATGTTATAAGTGTCGTGGGATTGTTCAGATGACAAGGGTAAATCCCATGTTGATCCTGATCAAAAGAAACCTTTTGTTGAAAAACCGCAAAATGAAACAATTAATGTTGAAAAGAAAAACGGTAAAAATCAGAAGGTTGAGAAAAACAAAGTGATTAAACAAGAAGTAAAACCGGTTGTCAAAACAAATGTTAAATCACAACAAAATCAGGATCATGGGGAGAAACCAGTTGTTATTAATCGTGGTGAAGGATCGGAAAGTTCATCTCAAAGACATGATACTCGTGAGAAAACCCCTCACGGACGACAAAATCATGTTACTTTCCAAACACATGAGAATGACCAACTTCTGGAGGTTCGAACAACGACTATGTTAGACCTCATGCACAGAACAGATTCGTGAATGACCGAAATGCGTCACCCCTCCCCCCCCCCCCCCCCCGATTTTCAAATCAAAGACAACATTCGGATAATCATCCACGATCATTCTCAAGACACGATGATAATCCTAGATTTGGTAGGAATTTTGAGCCACCCAGGAATCAAAATTACGGTTACCAAAACTATGGAAGCCGAGGTTATGGAAACTCTAGTTATACCAACAGATCGTCAACTCCGTATAATCCACGATTTGCGGGGAGTCATTCTAATAATTTCCGAAATGGAAATGGAGGACACAGAGGCGATGATGGTTATTTCAAAGAGTTTTCTTATATTGATGAATTGGGACGACCCAAGACCATCATGGCTTGGGTCCTACACTCTAACTAAATTTTCTTGTTGGGGAGTGTAGGAGCAGCTGAAGAGGGCTATCTATATTTGGTATATCGATAGTGGCTGTTCCAGACACATGACAGGCAATAAAGAGTTATTGAATAATTTCAAACAAATTCGAGGTGGTTATGTTAACTTTGCCGGTGAGAAGGGTGGATACATCACCGGTGAAGGTTCGGTGTCAAATGGGAAAATTACGCTGCATAAAGTGAACGACGTTGAAGAACTGAAGCATAACTTGATGTCGGTTTCTCAAATCTGTGATAACAAGTACACGATGTTGTTCACTGATAAAGCTTGCTTTGTTTTGCATCCGGGATTTGCTGTTCCCGAAGATTGGATCGTAATGAGGGCTCCAAGGGTGAATAACACATATGTCATGGACATGCGCCCGTTGGTTAACTCGTCTGCTCCGGTGACATGTTTACTTTTGAAGGCCACTGAAGATCAATCGTATCTCTGGCATAGGAGAATGGGCCACGTGCATCTGCGAAAAATGAACCACTTAGTGAAAAACAACTTAGTGTTGGGGGTTCCTTTACGTAGTTTCAATATGCACAACAAATGTGAATCAAGCGAAAAAGGAAAAATCAAACGAAAGCCTCACAAACCGAAAACTGCTAACTCAATCCAAAAGCCACTTGAATTGCTTCACATGGATCTTTTCGGCCCAATCCATGTTGCTAGCATTGGTGGGATGTCCTATTGCCTAGTTATCACTGACGATTTCTCACGATACTCGTGGGTATTTTTCTTAAAAACAAAGGACCAAACTGCTGGTATTTTAAGAGACTTGTTCAAACAACTTGAGAAAAATTATTCACTTCCTGTTAAGAAAGTCCGAAGTGACAACGGCACTGAGTTTAAAAATCATTATATGGATGAATTATGTCAGGAAATGGGAATAGTTCATCAGTTCAGTGCTCCATATGTTCCTCAACAGAACGGAGTTGCAGAACGGAAGAATCGTACCCTAATTGTGGCGGCCCGAACTATGCTTTCTGAATCAAAATTGCCAATTTTCTTCTGGGCTGAGGCGGTAAACACTGCATGTTATGTGTTAAATCATTTGCTTACGGTCAAAAGAGAAGATAAAACGTGTTATGAATTGCTTGAAAACAAGAAACCAAACTTATCGGGTTTTCAACCTTTTGGGATCAAGTGTGTTATAAAACGCACCAAAGATACTCCTAAAATAGGGGAAGTTGGAGAAGTTGGGTTCTTTTTGGGTTATGCCAATGGAACTCCAAACAAACGCGTTTATAACGTTAAGAAGCGTACAATGGAAATCGTGTTTGATATAACTCCTTTGAGTTACGATCCTCCACCGTCCGAATTCGGTCCTAAAAGCGGTTACGATTATAATAAATTATTTGATTCATTTGATCTTCCTGATGTTTCAGAAGAAGATTCGGAGGTTGTCTACACACATCTCATGAACAAAGATGAAGTGGATGCTAGCTAGAGAGCAAGTATTCCTACTAATGTGACTTCGAATGTTCACTCAAGAGATCCAGTCGCTGATTCTTCGATCGTAAACGAAGTTGTTACTAAGCAGACCCCCAATGAAGCTGCTCCAAATGTTCAACCAACTAATGGTGATCTTTATGTTGATTTTTCAATATATCCAAATTGTAACACCTCGAAAAAAATCACGTACAATGAAGTATTGACACGTGTAATAAACCCTAATGAAGTCAAACGTTGAATTTAAGGGACTAATTTTTCAAAAAATCGAAAAATTTGATTATGAAAGAACTGGAAGTATTATCATACCTAAAATAAGTTTCTAAATAACCTTTTACGGTTTTATATTCACAAATGAGCCACATGTTAATCAAGTGTAGTCGTTTATGTAATTAATTGAAAGTTTGCGCAGAAAAGGGTTAAAAGCGTCAACATGTCAATTCTTACCTCTGAGTGACCTTTTAACAAACCGAGAGCCTCATGATATTTGATTATACTCTTGGGATTGCCAATCATTGGCCACCCAAGGCTTTTATGCCCAAAAGTGAAGTTACGCGCAACTTTGCAAGTATAAGGGACTAAAAGTGTCAATATGTTTAATTATACCTCTGAATGACCTTTTATCGAGCCCGAAGCATTATGATGTTTAATAATACTTTCAAGAATGCCTAATATGAATTAGATGAGGCTTCAATGCTATTAAATGATGAGTTACGCAAGTTTGCGCATTAGAAGGACCTAAAGCGTCAAACTGCTAAAGTATACCGATTCGTATGTTATCGGACCTTCCGTAATATGACCATGAGATAATCATACCCTAATTATCCTTTCCGTAGCTTAGATATAGGCTTAGAGGTGTTTTGTGCGCAAAAATAAACTTTTAAGTCATGCAGGGACTAAAAGTGTCAAAAAGCGCACAAGTTTGCGTTTACGCGCATATCTTACATTCTGAATATCCCCGGACACCCGAAAATTTATGTAAGCACTAAAATATGTTATTTTAGTGTTTGGCTTGATAAAATTCATTCGTCGCGTCATTTGGTTCGTTTTTCGCGTCCGTCCGTGTTTCGTCGTAATTAACCGAACAACGTGACCGTACGACCAAACGAACCGACATCTGGCATATTTTTGAGCATGTTTCATGTTCCCCATACTTAGGCATCATTGTAGAGCCTTAAAAATGATTTAACGGGCCTTGGATGTGTCGAAAATGGCATTTGGAGGTGCAGGGGCTAAAACTGTCAACAGATGAAAGTTTCTGAATGCTGACCAGGTCCTTACGGACCGTAAGACCTGGACCTTACGGTCCGTAAGCATTGCCCAGATGCATAAACTCGTAAATTGCCTGTTCAGCCCATGTAAGCGACTTGTACTGCCCTTTATCACTTCCAAGAGTTGCCTAAACTGATTCTTAGGCCTTAGGGACACTTGTTAATCATCAAGGATCATGTATAGCCTTGTTTGTCATGATCTTGATGGATCAAGAACACTATATAAAGCCCCCTTTGTTTGATATTTTGATCATTCATTCTCAACTCATCATCTGATCATTTCTGGAGCTCAAGCACCTTCCTTGTGATCCTTAGTCGTCATTAGGACGTTGGTAAGTATTCTTAACCTTTCCTAATTCAGTTTTGCTTAGTTAATTAGCTTAAAGTCAAATCGTCGTAATTAAGGTTTGACTTATCGATTAATCACTAATGATCCAGTGTTTAGTCAAATTAAGAGTAGTTATAAGATGGTAATTATGTGGGCAATAAACCCTTAAAAGGGCACCGGCCTCTGATTCCCACTCTAACTAGATCAATTGTCGGGTCAAAGCTTATTATAAAAAGTCAACAGGATCCTAATTTTTGAATTAACGCATAATTAACAACGTAGAAGGTGTGTAACCCATTTGATCACTCATACAACTTGGTAATAAGTATAAGAACTGGTCTAAGCTTGTTTGATCCGACAATTTTCTGTTTAAGCTCGGTTCGGAACCGAAAGTGGCAAAACTTTGACTTTTGCTTTGACTTCAGTTCTGACCCGATTTAGATGGGGTTAGAAATACCTTAGGGCTTCCTTAGGACCAGGTTACATGTTGGTATAACCCTCTGTGATTGGTTCATTGATTGCCCCATTCGTTTACACGTTTCCGTTAATTGCTTAAATGTTGACCATAATGCCCTTTTGTCCATAAAACGAGAATTTTGGAAATGTGAAAGGACAATAATCTTTATTACTGATTTATAACATGTCCCTAAATTTTCACATCAGTTTGAGGTCTAGATTAGGAGTTATGCTCAATGGCGTAGTTAGAACGCTTTTTAGTAATTAAACGGCGTCATTAGCATAAAGCCTATCTAAACCCAATTTTTGACACCAAACCTTTTACCCACTGATGTAATATAATATTTTGGGATTTTTGAAGATTTTTAATTATTTTTAACCTGCTCATAACCTAAGGTTAGAGCCTTGATTCGGTAAATACCGATTATACCCTTTTTGTGTATAAAATGAGTTTTACATAATATTTTGACACCAATCCAATAGCTACTGATTTTATATAATAAATAAAGTATTTTAAACCTTATAACCTGATCAGAAAACTCAGATTTCCTGTATAACCCGGAAATCGCTTAAAATGGCTTTTTACGCGTAGTAAACGCCTAGTATGGGTTTAAAACCATTTTAACATATAAGGCTTATCACCAACTGAGATAACCTATAAAATTAATTTGTTTTACTGATTATTTCAGACCCGAGTCTAAGAATTAAAATAAATCTCTTCTATAATCTTTAAAATGACCAAAATACCCCTACGGGGCTTAAACTGAGATTTAACTCGTTTTGGGCATAATGGAAGGTATCTTACTGATATCACAACATATCTAAGGCATATTAACTTAGGAAACATGTATATGACTCTTATGGTTACCCGTTACGCTTCTTGCGCGTTCGGTTCGGTTTATGTAACTAGTTTGCATAAATTAGCCGAAACGGGTCAAACCTTATCGTTTTTATCTCAAAATCCAGAATGTGTTTAGTTTACCCATATTATACAAGTCTCCAAACTTGTCGGGTCTAAATCACATTCTATTCCGGTCTTCGCTTAATCATGCGTTTGAACCGTAAACCTTTCCTTAAAACTAACCGGTCTAAGTTACGACTTAAATAAGACCCGTTAGGAATCTAATAGGTTAATAAAACCTTCATTCCAGATTGAGAGACCCAGTAGAAGTACTTGTGCTTGCTGATTAGAATATACGGCTGAGTATAAATTGCATTTGCTAGCTCAGGTAAATACTTTTAACTTATTTTCCCTTATACGGGCTTGGGATACGGTATTATAAAAATACCGCTTGGTCGGGTGTAGAAACCTTTTAATCAGAGATGATTAAATTGCATAATCCCGTTTTAATCTGTATTGAGTGATAACAAATAACATTGGGGGTTAATGACCGTGTCCTGGATATCCTTGGCACATTTAAAAAGTGAATGGCCATAACTTAAGCACAAGGTGTAGGCATAATACCTCCTGTTGCGTATGTAAAAGATATACTCACTCGTAAGGATGTCTTCTTGTGAGTTATATTTATGGTGTGTCGATTAATCTTGACCGGCTTGTATTGTATAATCACCGGCCCTAAATGTTGGACAACCATGTAAATCGGATACAAGATTTTTATTAATAAAATTGTCCCAAGTTATAAAAAGTTTGTGCCTCGTGCATTCAAATCAATTTTTAAACTCTTTTCCAAAATGAGACAGTTAATTGTATTTACCAGTGTAAACTGACGTATTTTCCAAAAAGGTTAAGTGACATGTACTGAACGTAATTGGCTGGAAGCTCAGGGCGTTAATAAGGAATCTTGCAAGTTCTAGGCGTCTAAAGTCTGTTGAACAATGTTTATGTTTTAACATCCGCCTGTGGATCCTTTACTTTCCGTTGTAATACTTTGATATTACTTTATATTTGGATTGTAATATATTTATCTTTTGCTTCCGCTGTGCATTTATATATTGTGTTGTTTGACTATGATGATATCAACTACGTCACGATACTCCCCACCGGGCCCACCGGTAATACGTGGAAATATCGGGGTGTGACAGGTTGGTATCAGAGCCAACATTGAGTGAATTAAACACTAGCCCTTAGTGTTTAATCTCAATGACACAGTAGCACATTCCTTGACCTTCTGAGTCTAGACTTAACATAGGAATACTCTCAACCATAATCTGAAAACTATTGCTTCCAATTTCTTATATATATTGAATATGTCGCCAAGCGAAGAAGCCGTATTTGAAATTCTTTACATCCGGAGCCTTGAAATGCCGAGCTTCGTACCGCGACTAGGATGAAACGTACATCCAAGGAGAACACATTCAGAAATAAAGTGAAGAAGAAAACTCCTTTTTGCTGAAATTCGTTTCCTTAGTAGTCCTTATAAGGACATACTTATCTTTCAGTCCCTTCGAGGACAACATTATTCCTTTCAAGTCCCGCCTAGGGCACATCTGTACTTTTAAATTTATAGTGGAATGATTAAATTTAAATTTTCATTCTAAGCATGAAAAAAAATGAAATAAATGAAAAATAACATTCCTTTTATAAGATCTACCATTATAATAAAATGTCAAAATCTAAAAAGGACAAAACCTAGCCCATGTGTCATTTTAAGATGAGGCCAAGATGGTAGTTCCTCAATTAGATTCAAATCCTTGTTAACATTTGTAACATGTTAACACGTATGACAAATTGTGATTCGATAAAACCACATAAGTCATTCTTAAAAAAAAAAAGGCTATTCTAAATTCCCTCATTTATATAATCATCCCTTAAGAATGAAGTGCCTACGGGCTATAATTAACGTCCTCTGAGACTAAAGACAGTCGTAGCCTACAACTCCCTGTCAAGAAAAGGTAATGAACTTTGATTCAAACCTTAATGCCTCGATTTCATAAAATATGGGCCCATAAATTAAACTTGTCTACGTGACTATGCCATTTGTGCTATTATTAACTTATAAATTAGGATTTATGATAAAAATCCTGAATAAAATAAATATCATTCCTTTTCTGGCAGTAAATATTAAAAAGAATCTAAAAGGTGAAACCTAGCCTACATGTCATTTCAGACGTGGCCAAGATGGTGAAACCTATTCAAGAGATTCAGATCCTTGTTAACACCTAAGAACGTGTTAGCACTCCTGACAAATGTGATTCGAGAAAATCACAACAGTCATCCTTATATTGGATTCTTTCAATTTTCTTGTCTAGCCTAGAGATTTAGAAATCATGGCTTAAATCATCAACTAAAGATGATCATATTGTTAACACCTAAGAACGTGTTAGCACTCTTAACAAAAGTGATGTGAGAAAATCACAATAGTCATCCCTATATGGGAATTTTTCAAATTTCCTGATTTGGCCTAATGATCTAGAAATCATGGCTTATATCATCCTATAAGATTATCATATTATAAACATCCATTAGTGATGAAGTGCCTACGGGCTAAACTTGTTGTCTGATAAGACAACGACAGTGGTGGTCTTGACCTCCTGTCTAAAAATGTTGGACCATGTCCAAGCATAATAGTCGGTATGATACATACGATCTCGACTAATAGCATCTGAAAGGATGATCATATCATAAACATCCCTCAGAAGGGAAATGCCCGCGGGCTATATCTATTGTCCTAAAAGACAAAAGAAAGTTGTAGTCGTCGACTCTCTGTCAAGAAAAGTAACCAACTATGCTCAAACCTTAAATGCCTCGGTCCCAAACGATCATGGCTTGTAAATTCAAAACTGTCCTCGTGACAAGGCCTGTTGTGCCACTTTAAATATCCTTAATGATTTATAGGATAGATTATAATGAAAATACTAATAAAATTAACAAATTAACCCATATGGTTTATATTACCATGGTTAATAAATTATCAAAAATGATAATTTCAAAATAACCTCTGAATAAATCATTGTCAATGTTTATGTAGCCATCAAGCTACGTGGCTGGATTAGATGAAGTTAACAGCCACATGAAGGAGAACAATGATACTACCAGAATTAATGTAACTGGAGCAGAACTGCAGGCAATAATAGATTATGCTGTTACTCGAGCTCTTGACAGACAGTATGATGAATCAAATGATACCCACTCTAAGACTCTATCTGTGGCTCGTTGTGAGCCCCCTTCTAAAACACATGAGTCAAGGGAGGACGATGTTCATAACTTGTCAAATCAAAGGAGTGTTCCATCTAGACATGTTGTACTTCGTCAAGAGGCACCAGTTAAGACCTGTTCATATAAATATTTTGTCTCCTGCAAGCCCAGAGACTTTACGGGAGAGGAAGGGGCCATCGATTGCATGACATGGCTCGATGAGATGGACGCTGTTGTTGACATCAGCGGTTGTGCGGAGCAAGATGTTGTGAAATTTGTTTCACAATCATTCAAAGGAGAAGCGTTGGCATGGTGGAGATCATTGCTCCAAGCCACGGGAAAGGTTCTACTCTACAACTTATCTTGGGATCAATTTGTTGCATTAGTCAAGGAAAACTATTGCCCTCAGCATGAGGTAGAAAAGATAGAATCAGACTTCTTGACTCTGGTCATGAAGAATTTGGATTGTTAGGCATATGTGACAAGTTTCAACACTATGTCCCGTCTAGTTCCTTATTTAGTCACCCCTGAACCTAGACGCATAGTGCGTTTCATTGGAGGCCTAGCACCAGAGATAAAGGGAAATGTTAAAGCATCTAGGCCTACCACATATAGGTCCGCGGTGGACTTATCCTTATCTCTCACTTTAGATGCTATCATGAATAAGTCTGTTAAAACTTCCGGCGAGGGAAAAAGGAAAGAAGAAGAGGAAAACTCCCATCAATCTAACAAGAAGAAGAAGGGAAGTTCTGAGCACGGGAAGGATTCTGAGCTTAGGAAAAACTCGAGTCAGTCTAATAACAGACCCAAGTGCAGTAACTGCAGAAAACAACATTCTGGAAAGTGTACAATCGACCCACGTGCTAAATTGTGTGGAATTTGCAAGACCAAGGGTCACAAAACCTTAGATTGCAAGGAGTTAAAGAACGCCACATGTTACAATTGTAACGAGGAAGGGCACATCAAAACCAACTGCCCAAAGCTTATAAAGAAGCCTGGAGAGGCCAGGAAAACAAACGCATGAGTCTTCCGGATGAACGCCCAGGAGATGGTGCAGAATGATAACTATATAGCAGGTACCTTTCCTTATCAAGTAGTTTATGCAGAAATGTATTTGATGCTGGCACATATGATTCTATAATGAATAATAAATGTTGAGAACTGTTGTGTCCGCCTGATTAGGACTCCGGTCATTTAATGTGAGGTAGAAATTGGCCGATGATACTTTGGAAAATGCTCCAACAAATCTTAGATTGATATTTTATATCTACTAGGAATCACTCTTTTCTGATATCCTTATGGCAAGCTTTCAAGCTATCCAAATTCATCAATATAATAAAGACAGATGTGACATTTTGATCCCCTGACAAGAAGATGATGGATTAGGTCAAAACCTTAAATGCCATTGATGGTCTTTTGTGGCCTAGGCTAAGTATAATTGATATATATTAAATAACATTCATTAAGAATGTTAGTACTATATTAGCCTGTATGGTCTATTGATACCATGGTTAGTATATGTTAAGGCCATCAGGATGATGAATGGCAGTTGTTGGATTGCAACCAAGAAATTGATTCATTTGGTGATAGGAACCAAATCTTGAGCATGGCAAACTCGGATAAGACATCAGTCAATCGCGCCATTTGACGATGTGACACATGCTAATGATACTACAATTGTAAACCTTAGGATTTCCAAGGATGTTCTTTAAACTATAATAAGACGCAGCTGTTGGAAAAGCTGTGAAGGAGGCCGTGAAAAAGTTCAAAGAGCCAAATGCTACTTGCTCCAAATCCTTCATAAACTATAAGTATAGCAAACTTTTAAAATCTTTCATAAGAACCATAGATATTAAGTGTAAGGTAAAACTTATAGACAAAATCATAGGAACCATTTCTTAGGTTCCTGTCAGAGATCTTCAATCGTAAGTTCTAGTGTAACCTCTCTCCAGATGAAGTACGTCAGAATATGTAATTGATATCTCTTTGATCTCTATCAATTACGAATACCAGACGGTATGATAAAAGCGCCATATGAGGATTAGTGTATCTTAATATGTTCCATAGATTGCTTCCATGCCTGATCAGTATGGAGGTTTAATGCATGGAACCACAAAGATATTCCAATGGTCATACGGTATTAAAGTCAACTAATGGTATTCAAAGATGATATCCGGAATGGAATTGTCTAAGTAAGTGTCTCTGATTAAGAAATCCGTGGACTCGTAACATAAATGTGCCACTCATTTGACACCAGCAAGGATGGATGAATTGGAGCCTGAGATTTGGAAAATCTCTGTAACCTCCTTGTATCTTGATTATCTTCTCCTAAGACTACCCTGTTTACCTCCCGAGAGGCAAGTAGAGTTAAGATTTATATCCCATTTAGGGCTGCATTATTATTATGAGATCTCCAAGACAGCTAGTACCATTATTGGAAGATTCGAAAACCCTGATTTAGCAAGTTCTAAGATATAGATTCATAAAGCCTAACTCAATATTCTGAGAGTTCGGTATGATTAATTAAGAAAGACGGTTCATTTTTGCTTATGCATTAATTACCGCAACCCTATTTAGGCAACAATTAAGAAGTTGTCATCAGCTGCCCAGGATCGTCGATTTGTTCGACTAACGGAAAGGATTAGCTATTCCTTAAAATTAGTTAAGCAGTGGTTGGAATAACCATCTCACCTCAAGATAAGCTTTTCTATAATAGTTGATATATAAGCATCAAGGCTGCTCCTTTGGAGACCTTGTATAAATGGAATGTTAAACATCTATTGTTAGATAGAGAATTGGTAAGTCCAATTATCAGGATCTGAAAGTTTCCTAGGAAACAACAAATAAGATCATACAAATCCATAATCGATTGTAAGTTGCCAGTATATGGCAGGAAATCAAGGATTTATGAAAATAGCAACCCTCCTAAGTTCTGGTTAAAAGATAAGGTTCAACAAAAGATAACACCCTAGAAGGGTGTGCCGAGTTGTAATTTTCAGGTTAGTTAAGCTCGGAAAATATAAATTCATTCTAAGGATTCGAATGTATCAAGACTAAATAGCTTACGAGCTAAGACCTAATTTAGGAGCTTGGTGGAACGCACAATGTGACCCACACTAATGATTTAGCGACGTGTCACCAATAAGTCGAAAAGCACTATCACATAATGATATGCAGATCTATGATAGTATGAGCAACCTATGTCGATTGAGAATCGACAGGTTAAGGAGCTCCAAAAGAAAGTATGTACCTATTGTATAGGTCAACTGGGATACCCTTGGAGGCCCAAATATACTATGGAAGTTAAATCCATGATACGACAGAAAGTACTTCCTTTACTTTAAGCAAATCTCGAGGTCGAGATTTCTTTTAAGAGGGTGAGGATGTAACACCTCGAAAAAAATCACGTCCAATGAAGTATTGACACGTGTAATAAACCCTAATGAAGTCAAACATTGAATTTAAGGGACTAATTTTTCGAAAAATCGAAAACTTTGATTATGAAAGAACTGGAAGTATTATCATACCTAAAATAAGTTTCTAAATAACCTTTTACGGTTTTATATTCACAAATGAGCCACTTGTTAATCAAGTGTAGCCGTTTATGTAATTAATTGAAAGTTTGCGCAGAAAAGGGTTAAAAGCGTCAACATGCCAATTCTTACCTCTGAGTGACCTTTTAACCAACCGAGAGACTCATGATATTTTATTATACTCTCGGGATTGCCAATCATTGGCCACCCAAGGCTTTTATGCCCAAAAGTGAAGTTACGCGCAACTTTGCAAGTATAAGGGACTAAAAGTGTCAATATGTTTAATTATACCTCTGAATGATCTTTTATCGAGCCCGAAGCATTATGATGTTTAATAATACTTTCAAGAATGCCTAATATGAATTAGATGAGGCTTCAATGCTATTAAATGATGAGTTACGCAAGTTTGCGCATTAGAAGGACCTAAAGCGTCAAACTGCTAAAGTATACCGATTCGTATGTTATCGGACCTTCCGGAATATGACCATGAGATAATCATACCCTAATTATCCTTTCCTTAGCTTAGATATAGGCTTAGAGGTGTTTTGTGCGCAAAAATAAACTTTTAAGTCATGCAGGGACTAAAAGTGTCAAAAAGCCCACAAGTTAGCGTTTACGCGCATATCTTACATTCTGAATATCCCCGGACACCCAAAAATTTATGTAAGCACTAAAATATGTTATTTTAGTGTTTGGCTTGACAAAATTCCATTCGTCGCGTCATTTGGTTCGTTTTTCGCGTCCGTCCGTGTTTCGTCGTAATTAACCGAACAACGTGACCGTACGACCAAACGAACCGACATCCGGCATATTTTTGAGCATGTTTCATGTTCCCCATACTTAGGCATCATTGTAGAGCCTTAAAAATGATTTAACGGGCCTTGTATATGTCGGAAATGGCATTTGGAGGTGCAGGGGCTAAAACTGTCAACAGATGAAAGTTTCTGAATGCTGACCAGGTCCTTACGGACCGTAAGACCTGGACCTTACGGTCCGTAAGCATTGCCCAGATGCAGAAACTCGTAAATTGCCTGTTCAGCCCATGTAAGCGACTTGTACTGCCCTTTATCACTTCCAAGAGTTGCCTAAACTGATTCTTAGGCCTTAGGGACACTTGTTAATCATCAAGGATCATGTATAGCCTTGTTTGTCATGATCTTGATGGATCAAGAACACTATATAAAGCCCCCTTTGTTTGCTATTTTGATCATTCATTCTCAACTCATCATCTGATCATTTCTGGAGCTCAAGCACCTTCCTTGTGATCCTTAGTCGTCATTAGGACCTTGGTAAGTATTCTTAACCTTTCCTAATTCAGTTTTGCTTAGTTAATTAGCTTAAAGTCAAACCGTCGTAATTAAAGTTTGACTTATCGATTAATCACTAATGATCCAGTGTTTAGTCAAATTAAGAGTAGTTATAAGATGGTAATTGTGTGGGCAATAAACCCTTAAAAGGGCATCGGCCTCTGATTCCCACTCTAACTAGATCAATTGTCGGGTCAAAGCTTATTATAAAAAGTCAACAGGATCCTAATTTTTGAATTAACGCATAATTAACAACGTAGAAGGTGTGTAACCCATTTGATCACTCATACAACTTGGTAATAAGTATAAGAACTGGTCTAAGCTTGTTTGATCCGACAATTTTCTGTTTAAGCTCGGTTCGGAACCGAAAGTCGCAAAACTTTGACTTTTGCTTTGACTTCAGTTCTGACCCGATTTAGATGGGTTTAGAAATACCTTAGGGCTTCCTTAGGACCAGGTTACATGTTGGTATAACCCTCTGTGATTGGTTCATTGATTGCCCCATTCGTTTACACGTTTCCGTTAATTGCTTAAATGTTGACCATAATGCCCTTTTGTCCATAAAACGAGAATTTTGGAAATGTGAAAGGACAATAATCTTTATTACTGATTTATAACATGTCCCTAAATTTTCACATCAGTTTGAGGTCTAGATTAGGAGTTATGCTCAATGGCGTAGTTAGAACGCTTTTTAGTAATTAAACGGCGTCATTAGCATAAAGCCTATCTAAACCCAATTTTTGACACCAAACCTTTTAACCACTGATGTAATATAATATTTTGGGATTTTTGAAGATTTTTAATTATTTTTAACCTGCTCATAACCTAAGGTTAGGGCCTTGATTCGGTAAATACCGATTATACCCTTTTTGTGTATAAAATGAGTTTTACATAATATTTTGACACCAATCCAATCGCTACTGATTTTATATAATAAATAAAGTATTTTAAACCTTATAACCTGATCAGAAAACTCAGATTTCCTGTATAACCCGGAAATCGCTTAAAATGGCTTTTTACGCGTAGTAAACGCCTAGTATGGGTTTAAAACCATTTTAACATATAAGGCTTATCGCCAACTGAGATAACCTATAAAATTAAGTTGTTCTACTGATTATTTTAGACCCGAGTCTAAGAATTAAAATAAATCTCTTTTATAATCTTTAAAATGACCAAAATACCCCTACGGGGCTTAAACTGAGATTTAACTCGTTTTGGGCATAATAGAAGGTATCCTACTGATATCACAACATATCTAAGGCATATTAACTTAGGAAACATGTATATGACTCTTATGGTTACCCGTTACGCTTCTTGCACGTTCGGTTCGGTTTATGTAACTAGTTTGCATAAATTAGCCGAAACGGGTCAAACCTTATCGTTTTTATCTCAAAATCCAGAATGTGTTTAGTTTACCCATATTATACAAGTCTCCAAACTTGTCGGGTCTAAATCACATTCTATTCCGATCTTCGCTTAATCATGCGTTTGAACCGTAAACCTTTCCTTAAAACTAACCGGTCTAAGTTACGACTTAAATAAGACCCGTTAGGAATCTAATAGGTTAATAAAACCTTCGTTCCAGATTGAGAGCCCCAGTAGAAGTACTTGTGCTTGCTGATTAGAATATACGGCTGAGTATAAATTGCATTTGCTAGCTCAGGTAAATACTTTTAACTTATTTTCCCTTATACGGGCTTGGGATACGGTATTATAAAAATACCGCTTGGTCGGGTGTAGAAACCTTTTAATCGGAGATGATTAAATTGCATAATCCAGTTTTAATCTGTATTGATTGATAACAAATAACATTGGGGGTTAATGACCGTGTCCTGGATATCCTTGGGTCATTTAAAAAGTGAATGGCCATAACTTAAGCACAAGGTGTAGGCATAACACCTCCTGTTGCGTATGTAAAAGATATACTCACTCGTAAGGATGTCTTCTTGTGAGTTATATTTATGGTGTGTCGATTAATCTTGACCGGCTTGTATTGTATAATCACCGGCCCTAAATGTTGGACAACCATGTAAATCGGATAAAATATTTTTATTAATAAAATTGTCCCAAGTTATAAAAAGTTTGTGCCTCGTGCATTCAAATCAATTTTTAAACACTTTTCCAAAATAAGTCAGTTAATTGTATTTACCAGTGTAAACTGACGTATTTTCCAAAAAGGTTAAGTGACAGGTACTGAACGTAATTGGCTGGAAGCTCAGGTCGTTAATAAGGAATCTTGCAAGTTCTAGGCGTCTAAAGTCTGTTGAACAATGTTTATGTTTTAAGATCCGCCTGTGGATCCTTTACTTTCCGTTGTAATACTTTGATATTACTTTATATTTGGATTGTAATATATTTATCTTTTGCTTCCGCAGTGCATTTATATATTGTGTTGTTTGACTATGATGATATCAACTACGTCACGATACTCCCCACCGGGCCCACCGGTAATACGTGAAAATATCGGGGTGTGACACAAATGTTGGTACGTCTTCTAGAAATGTTCAAGCTTCTAGTAGTAATGCAAAGGCTGAGGGGGAGATGCCATCGAATTTGGGAAACAATCTTCAAGCTCCGGCAATCCCATTTCCAAGAACATATATTCATCATCCTGTTGATAATATTATTGGGAATCCAAATGCGGGAGTGCAAACGCGAAGGAGTATTTCAGAGATGCAGTGTTTGTTCTTTGCTATCAAGAAGGAAGAAATCTACAATCTTAGCCTACATGAATGTTTTATCTCTCAGATAGAGCCGAAGAACTATCAGATGGATCTGAAGGATAATTCTTGGTGTGAGGCGATGCAAGAAGAGTTAGCTCAGTTCGACAACTTAAAGGTGTGGAATTTGGTCGATCTTCCAAAGGGCCAACATGCAATCAATACGAAGTGGGTTTTCAAGTGCAAGAAAGACGATAAGGGTGTTGTCGTCAGAAACAAAGCACGACTGGTTGTTCAAGGCTTCGATCAAGAGGAAGGGATTGACTATAAAGAAGTTTATGCACCGGTGGCAAGACTAGAAGCCATTCGTCTGTTTCTAGCTTTTGTTGCACATATGCATTTCAAAGTCTATCAGTTGGATGTGAAAAGCGCGTTCATTTACGGGAAATTGCATGAAACTGTGTATGTATCCCAACCACCGGGTTTCGAAGCTCCAGAATCTGAGAACAAAGTCTATCTGTTAGACAAAGCTCTCTACGGTCTCCATCAGGCTCCTCGGGTGTGATACGGGACTTTATCAAGACATCTATTGGAGCACGGGTTCTCGCGTGGCGCGATCGACTCTACACTGTTCATATTGAAGAAAGGGGGAGATTTTCTGATCGTGCAAATTTACGTTGATGACAAAATTTTTGGTTCTTCAAATGAAGAATTGTGTCGTGAGTTCGAGGCGGTGATGAAGTCAAAATTTGAAGTGAGCGTGATGGGCGAGTTATCGTTCTTTCTAGGTCTTCAAGTCAGTCAAGAAAAGGCCAGGACGTACGTGCATCAGACGAAGTATGTCCATGAGATTCTCAAAAAATTTGGATTGGAAGATAGCTTACCCTACGAAACGCCTCTGCCAACAAATCACAAGCTTTCACCAGATAAGGAGAAAGATCATGAAGTGGACCCGACTCTATATCGAGCAATGATAGGTTCGCTAATGTATCTTACTGCTTTACGACCAGATATTATGTTTTCTATTTGTTTGTGTGCCAGGTTCCAATCAACTCCGAAAGAATCTCACATGAAAGCGGTCAAGCGTATCTTCAGATACCTGAAAGGGATGCCTAAGCTTGGATTGTGGTATCCAGCTGAAGGTGGTCTGGATTTGCTGGCGTATGTTGACGCAGACTTCGGAGGGTGCCCGGTGAACAGAAAGTCAACCTCCGACGGCGCACAACTTCTTGGGAACCGTCTTGTCTCTTGGCAATGCAAAAAGCAAGTTGCCGTTTCTTTATCCACGTGCGAGGTCGAGTACATTGCTGCATCAAGCTGTTGTGCTCAGGTCTTGTGGATTCAGCAGCAAATGAGGGACTACGGTTTGAATTTTACCCGAACACCTATTCTTGTCTATAACAACTCTGCCATTTCCATAACTACCAATCCAGTCAATCACTCACGCACTAAGCACATAGATGTTAGGCATCATTTCATTCGCGACTGTGCTGAGAAGGGTTTAATAGAAGTGGTTAGGGTAGACACCTTGGATAATCTTGCCGACCTGTTTACGAAGACATTCGATCGGGCTAGATTTGAAAATCTGGTTCGAATGATCGGCATGATCAACCCCGAGTAAAAAATGCTTTTCAAAACTCACATAGAAACTTTATTTTATGTTTAATATACAGTTCTTACTGCTTTTCAAAAATTGAAAAACTTCAAAAATATTTTACTTAGTTGTAGGATAATTTTTAAGAAAAATACAAAAACATTTGAAAAATATAAAATGAAGTCGTGTTGAGATATAAGGGAAATGATAGTACATCGGTTAGTCGTATCTAGTGCAGGATTATAGTAATATATAAAATTAACCGTTAACTGTAATAGCTTCATTATACGTTGCTTCGGTAGGTTTTACGCGTAAATAAGAACCTGTTTTTGGTATATAAACATAACGAACTGCGTAATTTGGGTGGTACATCTCTCGGATATATGGTCTTGGTACCGTAATTTCGTTTGATAAGTTGCCAAACTTCTGAGATACTAGGTCTTTATGTTTGTTAAATCTCTGGGGTATTACACTTGGTCTTCTGATATTGCGTGAGCAATGGCCTAGACCTCGTATAATGCTTTGCTAAGCGCTTCGTTTATGCGCAAACCCTCTTGGTGTATTTCTTTTCTGCCACAACAATCATCACCGGATGATCTGTTCAAAATTGTTATCACCGGATGTACAAACTGCTATTCTATGCTACCACCGGGTACATAGCAAAAAAAAAAAGCAGAAAAAGATACCAAACGATGGTACACCACCTTTAAAGTCGAGCCTTTATCTCTTTGTCTGTGCGGTGGCACTAACCTGAGCTCTCAAGGCATCGCATTTTAACCGGATACAGAGATTTTTCAGATATACTCACCTGTAAGATGTAATGTTTGGTAGCCTTGATACGGGAGTATATTATGAGGTGGGTAAACATAGTTACAATCAGTTATTAATAAACTTAATCGCATATCTCGAAAACAGTGTTCGAAAGCGTGCTAAAGCTTAAGTGGACCACAATACCGTTGAACGTCTTGAACTATTAATATCATTCTAAAAGCTTAAACTAAAAAACTATGTTTCTTGTGTTGGATATTGACAGAAAAACCGATATGATCCCTTTGCTCCGATTTCACAAAAATATAATTAGTGTAAATATGTTCTTAGCTTTAATTTCTTTAATTTTAGTCTAAATTGAAAAACAACAAAAAGATTTTGCTTTCTTGTTTCTATGTGCGAGTTATCATTCTGAAAATTCTCTATGGGTTGTGAACATTCTTTAATAAGGTGTTAAACACTAGGTTCGGTAACTAAAAAATAAGTCTTTTTCATAAAAATTGGTCATGTAAGATACGTCTAAGTGTGTGTGGTAATTACGTCATTTTAAGGTGTTTCGGTAAATCTGGTTCCAAGTTGTGATATTTTTCCAAAAGTATAAGTTCCGAAGTAACTTGTTCTGAATGATCGTGTTTTGAAATACAAATTATTAAATGTTGGTTGTTTAATATTTCAATTGTTGATTCTGGGGTATTGGAATTTATTTTTGGGATCCAGGTTTGGGCAGAGTGTCTCCGGGGTTAAGATTCTTAATCCGGTGTTAAGGGTTTCAGGTCTGGATCGTTCATCTCAAGATGGAAGATTTGAAGAAGCTGCGTGTGTCTGGATCGTTCATCTCAAGATGGAAGATTTGAAGAAGCTAAGACGTCTGCCGTTGCATTCCTTTGAAGAAGATCATCTGTTAGCTGATCAATACATCAAGGTTATGCAGTTCTGTGTGAAAAACCAGGTAGCAAGTACTCGAAGTGTACCAAAGAGAAGATTTTGAGCCTTACATTGAAGATCCCACACTGATCAAGGGGGAGTCTGTAAATGCACTTTGGGTGATAAGTGCAGGCTCTCAAATCTTTAAGGGTCTTTAATGTAAATTGTTACAACTATTATGTATGGTCCGAATTTATGCTATTGTTTTAGTCAGAACTTATGGTTTGTTCCTAGTCTGATTTTAGATTTTTGTTCTAGTCAGGGTTTGTTTGTATTGGGCTTTGGGCTTTTCTATGTCCTGACTTTAGTAGTCAGGACTTCCCATTGTATATTAACTCTCAGTGAAATGTTATACATGGTGATTTCTTTTGTGGAAGGTTTGTTCTTCAAGAAACCCTAATCATTGTCACTGTGTGTGAATTCACGGCTACTGTGTGTGACGTCATTCATCATTTTCATCATTCTTGTTCTACACTTTCTTAATCCAATACCATACAGTAGTGATTGCTAGGTGGATTCAGCATACCTGGTGATTGTAGTTTGAGTGAGATCCTTGGGTAGGAGACCTTACAATAACAAGTTGTACATTATACTTGAATGGTTTGTTCTGCTTATTGTTGTTGTACGTTGCTTTTTGGTTATTGTACTTTGGATTGGTATTTAAACGTTATTTTGATTTCTATTTTTCATGTACATCCACTGCTACACTTACTCTTCCCACCACCGCCCCATACCTTCGGCGGCCCATTGCTCAGCTGCTTGACAGTTGGTCGTCGTTTTTTTTTCTAGCTATGATTCATCCCGTTGAGGTAACACTTTTCTTATTAATCCGGCTAACCCTTTCGGGTTTTCCGGTTTGGTTACTATCGTTGTTTATGGCTGTTTCTCTGGTGACACGATCATCATTTTTCAGTTTTGGTCTTTCGGTTAGGGTTTACCTTTTTGTTATCGTCGTCATTTATGATTGGGTTTCCGGTTGCATGTTATTGATTATTTTCCTTATTGGTTTCAAGTTTGATTTCTAGTAGACCGTGGTTAACCCTTTCGGTTTTTGTTATCAACGGTTGGTAAACATGATGTGTTGGTAAAAACCCATTGCATTTGTATGAGTTTGTACATGTTTTCGTAATTTTAACGCGTCACTTTGTACCGTTATGTTGTACTTATTGTGTGTCGGGTTTATAGGTTTAACAGGTGCTAAACAATGGGAAACGGAGAAATTTGGAGTGAGCGGGTAGAACGAGCAATCGAAAACAAAATGCTGAAAAAGGTGTCCCCCCACGCCATGTGAGGGAGCATAAGTACTCTAGCATGTGGCATGGGATGCACCAAAGTAAAAAAGTAAACAAGTGTCCCTCTGACACCAAGCGAGAAGATGCAGGTGACATAGCATGGGCGTGGGCGGACACCGACGCGAAAAAATGTGATTTTTTACCTAAAAATCATGTATTGCCTCGGAATTCAATCTCCAAGGTGTGTTTACAATTCTAGACGACTTTGAGGGCGATTTTGGGCATTCTCCCACCATTCAATCACTTTCCAATCATCAATCATGCAATTCCCAATCTAGATTGAAGATCAAATCAAGAACATGGGTGGCTAACTTATTCGTGATCATCGCTGGAGCTAGGGTTTGTGTCAGGAACCGGGTCAACTTGTATTTACATACTTTTGGATTGGGATTTGTCTAATCATTCTATTAGTTTATCTTGATGTTTACTTTTTTTCTATTAAACTATTGTTAGATTATTGCGTACACACTTTCTCATCAACAATTACGATTTGATTCTAAGTTATCATTGTTCTTCAACCTTTAACCATTGAAATTGTCGTGTTTGTGAAATCTAGGATTGGCAATTAACTAGGTTACTATTCAATTGTATCAATCTTTCGGTTTAGATCGTGGATCATTGCAATCAAATATATTATTTGTTAGTCATTTATCAAAACAAGTAGGTTAACAAATCATGTCTATGTGATTTCCAATTGTTAGTAATTAGGTAACCCAATTTTCTACATAACCCGAAAACCAGAGATTGGTTCTTTTCTCACAATTGTTTACAACCACAATAATCAATTCGTTTTCAAAACAACTAAAGCAGCAAAAAGCAAATAGCTTAAAATTAGATAACTATTAAAAGCAGTGAACTTTAACACTTTCCACTAATTCCCCGTGGATTCGACACCTTACTTGCTCTTTACTAGTAAAGGTAATTATGACACTTTTTAATTATATTTTTCACCGACCTTATGACATCAATCAAAACCCTGTATGTTTTTCTATAACTATTTAGGGGTAGTGATATGGTAATTCTTTTGGGATTGAATTTTTTGTCTCGTCGATGACGATTAGACTCGGCTCATCTAAGATAAGATGGTATAATTTGCACATATTCAAGTTTGTTTTTCTGTTTTTTCATGCTTCAATGGCTTGGCTTTGTGGTTTCTGTCTTTAATGTCGTTGGTGTTGTGATATTTTTTAGGTCACAATGAAGATGAACATGTGTCCATCTAAGACTTTTTCCATCTAAGAGTGTTGGTACACTAAAGTGGACACGACTCGGTTCGGTTCGACTCAGTTCGACTCGGTTAGGTTCGGCTCAAGCCCGACGTCACGACATTCCTCCGTCGTGCGCCCCAGAGTTCGACACGCGAAGCACGGAGCGCCGCGAGCCGGTTCCTGCCGCCACATCATCATGACATCATCATGATGATGTCATGATGATGTCATCAGTTGACTAAACATTTCAAATCTTCAAAAGTGATTTACGTAAAGAAGCTTGGGCCAATCAACATCAAGACAGAATGAATGTTGGGCTATTTCTTTGGGCTGATTCTTCACTGGGCTGAAACCAATATTTGATAAAATGTAAGTTGATGAAACACACTTGTTTCGTCGACTTTAATATTTATTAAATGTGTTTCGTCGACGAAACACTTGTTTCGTCGACTGTGTTGTGTTTCGTCGTCCTGTCTCAGTATATATACACAGATAACAGACAGAACTAGAGAGACAAGTCTGAATAGATTTGAGAAAGAACACAGAACACAGAACACACACACGAGAGAACCAGAGAGAGTTTACAGAGATTATTTTGTAAACCTTGTATTGTAACCGTTTCAAGTATTAATACAATGGAGTGTTAATCGTTGAGTCTCGTATCTATCATTTACGTGTTCGAACTTTGTTTAACTTATCCGTTTGGATTCCGCAGTTTCGGGTTTGTCGGAAAACAGGGAACAGAGGTTACTTTGAATCTACGTGTCTTGTATCTCGTGTTCTTGTCGATCTCTGTCTCGGTTTGCATCTCCGGTTGGATTCCGCACAACCGGGTGTGTTTGACAACAAGGATTAGGCGACTAGATCCTCCCCTAGCCGGACCAACAAGTGGTATCAGAGCATTGGCTCGATTCCTTGTTAAAACCAAGTTGTTTTTCATGTGTTTTGAAAGATTTTCTTGCATTTTTCTGGAAATATATTTGTGTTCTTGAGCTTTGAAAATAATATTTTCTGGAAAAAGGTTATAAAATCTGTGAAAAACTTGTTGATTTGCTATTTGTTTCTATAAAAACTTTGTTAAAATTCATCTATACATGCTTAGAAAAGGTTTTTATTAAACTCTAGTGCAAAAGTTTGTTTTCGGAAATTATTCCGGTGATTATGTTTGGCCAGAAAACTCATAAAGTTCATATAGTTCATCTAAGTTCTTGAGTCATCTTCATTGTTCTGGGTTTTTGAGTTGAAGATTGCATTTTTAAAGTTTGATTATTATATTATTATTTGACAATTGGTCTTTCAAATGATGGCTTTTGGCTGAAAAAGCAAAGTGTATTTGACAATTTGGGTGCCTTCTGCATGTTTGTGTTAGTTGGATAAGGCTAAAAGATAAGATTTGGGTTTTGTGAAAATATCTTATTGTTTGTGCACCTTTGTCAACAAAATCGGCTGCCACGAAATCAGCAAATTGCTGGACGAAATCCCAGTCCACAAATTAAAAACCATTCAGTTTCGTCGCATATTGGGCTTCTTGGGCTTCTGTTTCGTCGATCAATTTTTGGGCCTCTGTTTCGTCGCCGTATAATCATTTAGTTTCGTCGAACTGATAAAGGAAACACTTGTTTCGTCGGATCTCTGTTTCGTCGGATCTTCATTATTAAACATCAAACTGTGTTTCATCACTTTATCATATTCAAGCCAGTTTCGTCGAACACTATTACATTTCTGTTTCGTCGTACATCACTAGTTTCGTCGAGATATTTTTTTAACAGAAGACTTGTTTTAGTGATTTAACTGTTTGTTTCAAGTGATTTCATCAGGTATTCATCTTTACACACTCAAAATGAATCCGGCTTGGGGTACTCCGTCAAATACAGAGAACAAGTATACAAACACACGTTTATCTCCCTCATGGGCCGAAAATCCCGCACCCACTTCTGCAATACCAGTGCGACAAAATACTGATATGTATTATGGAACTCCTAGCACTTCTGCAAGACCTTCTTCACACGCTCCACTTCAAACGGCGTTTGTCACAAGCACATATTTATATGGCAATCCGATACAAGTTCCTGTAAAGCCAGCCCTAACCACAGACTTGTATGGAAATCCATTACCACCAGTTGCTTCACAGCACCATCGTTCTACTGTAACACCATCATCTCTTGATCCAAGGAACTGTAGTCAAACAAACATGGCGTTTTATGCTAAAATTGTCAAAGATGCCAGCAATGGTGAATCCTCGGGAAATGATGATAGTTCTGAACACGAAAGTAGTTCAGTTGAAGACGTTTCAACTTCAGTTGAAGATGTCACAAATTCAAGTTCAAGTTCAAGCGAGGATGGATCTGAATGTGAATCATCAAGGGAGGTTGTTGATTCTGATGCAGATGAGTCAATATCTGAGAGTGAATCCAGTCAGGTATGTGTCGATGAACCAACTGTCGTTAATTGTGATAATTGTGCTAGCTTAAGTGTTAAATGTGCTGATTTGGATGCTAATATGTCTGAGTTGCAAAGCAAACATGATGCTTTAAATGCTAAATTGTTTGACTTGCAAAACAAACATGTTTCATTAGATACTAAGTGGTGTGATTTGCAAAGCAAACATGAGGATTTGCAAAACAAATTTGAAGTGACAAATATGCACAATCAAAAGTTGATAGTGGATCTTTCAAAATGCAAAGAGGCTAACATGTTTTATGAAAACCATGAAAAGGAATTTAAAATGATGGTTCAAACTTTAAGAAAAGATAAAACCGAACTGACAAAAATGGTTTCAAGAAAACAAACTGACATAAACCTTTATATCAATCATCTTGAAAGCATGCAAAAAGAGTTAGCCTGCACAAAGTGTGAACGTGAGGCGATCCGGCTTAAGCTAGACAGTTATTCTAACTCTAGATACGTGCTGGATCACATCATTGGCACACAAAAAGAGAAAAAGGATGTCACGTGCATTGGATATAAGAAATGTCCACCACCTGTTAGACAAAATTATGATGCACTGCCTGATGAGGAGTATAGAACTCATTATGAAGAATCTGTTTCTTTAGACATTAAGGAATTTGCAACAGGACTTGGATACAGACCGGAAGTACCATCAGATTCGGATGTGTCAGCAGATACATTTGTAACTGCTGAACAAAATCAGGATCCTCCAATCATTGTTGAGGACACTGATTCTTCAGATGATGAATCTAATGATACTGACTCAGCACAGTCAGTTGCGGTAATCAAAGAAGAGGACACACCTCTCGAGAATCATATTCTGTGTGATCCTCCCGCAAAACCTGCTACGACTGTTCTGACCGAGTCCACGTCTACTTCCTCACAAGAGTCTGAGAGTGTGAATTTGCTGTACACTCTTGTTGGTGATGATAAAATCTATTCTGACAAAGATTTTCCGATTAAAAATGTTAATCAATCTTTAATCAGTAAAACTTTTGAAGAATCGACAAGTAAGTTCTTGGGAAAGACAGGATCACACGTTGTGGTAACACAGTGTCCTCCGATTCCAAGAGCTGAAATTCGCAAACAATGTGGCAATCAGAAATTACCAACAGTGAAAAAGCAACAAAATCACACCAAACCTAAGGGTAAATCACCGACTCAAGGTCAAAAGAAACAAACTCAGAAAAAGGACAAGAAGATAAACTTTGTAAAATCCAGAGGGACTGATAAAATTGAAACTTTCGAAAACAAATCCAACACGGATTTTGTTAAACAAAGTAAAATTTTGAAAAGAAACAGTCAAAACAACTACACACAACACACAAACGGTTGTGATGTAGGACCAAGTACCTCAAGATCATGAAGTTCATCATCAAGTTCTTACAGTTATGATACTCCGAGGTTTGTTGAGCGGAGATCATGTTTTGAATGTGGTGAGTACGGGCACATTGTCAGAAACTGTCCATATCTCACGAAAGGGAAGGCAAAAGATGATTCCCCCCATGGTAACAGTTACCATAAAAGATCTGTTTCACCAAGACAGGACCCTCGTCTTGTTAAACAACGGGAAATGAAACAGAAAAAGAAACAAAGAAAAGAAATTGAAAAGGTTTTAAAACCAGAGGTTATCCAAACGCAGTCTGTTAAATCAAATGTTAAAAATGAAAAACAAAAACAGATTTGGAAACCAAAATCGAAAATTGTTTCAGGGGGAGCTACATCAATTCCGAATCATCGGGAAATGGATGTTACAATTCTCGATGATGACGGACGACCCAAGTCTGTGAAGGCTTGGGTCCCCCTCTCCAACTAATCTCTGAATGAGTGTGCAGGATGTTCCAGGAGGAACTATTGATAGTCTTAGGATTGTTGATAGTGGAGCGTCCATGCACTAGATCGGCGACATAAGGCTCCGAAATATTGTTACATTTAGGAGAATATTGTTGCCATTGATGGAGAGAAAAGAAAAGGGAAAGAAGACAAAAATGGCTGATGCAAGAATGAAGTTGAAAAATTCGACTAGATGAAAAATGTGCCAAAATTTGGTTGTTATGGTTTTTGACCGGGTCAACATGAAAGATTCCAATGAAAAGTACGCGCCTGCAGCACGTCTGAAGCTTTTTGAAGATTCATGGATTTTTCTTCCACAAGAAGTTCAAAGTCCACAAGATGAACGTGTAGGGTACTTTTCTCTATGGTGTGATTGAAGAAAATGTGTTGATTGATCAAACTACACCGGGTGTGCGGATGCCTTGGCGTGGATTGAACAACCGCACACTACTTCTCAAAGAGAAAGACAAAGACCTTCGCTGGTACAATGTGGAAGTCCAGCCGGACCCAGAAGTTTATGATCTTGTTGCTGTGAAGAGATTTCTCAGTAGCTACAAAATCGACTTTGAAATCCACACCTGGTGGATATCCAGTTTGGGAGAGCACTCAGATTCCTTGCAATGCACGAAGTAGTTGCAGGATACGGTTTTGAATTTCTAATCTCTCCTATCCTTGTCGATATTTAAGTTGCTTTATGAATTATTATCATCTCGTACAGCACTCTTTGGCCTGACACGTTGATCTCGAATATCACCTCACACGTGATTGTTTCACTATGAAACTCATCAATGTTGTCATGGTCTGCACCGATTACCAATGTGCCAACTGATTTTTTCAAAATTCGATAAATCAATTCTGATTAAAATTAATTTTGGTAAACGGCATTAAGGTAAAACATGAGTTAACCGACATCGGAAAATCGTTTTTGTAAATATCTTTGTGTTTTTAAAATTATTTTTAGTTTGTTGATTTTAGGGGGAGTAAATCCAAATTTGAAAAATTCAAAAACATCGAAAAATTTCATAAACCAAAATCAATAGAAAAACAAAAATGAGTTTCCTGGCGAGCAAAAGAGAAAATGATAGTACATCAGTGGTCTGTCTAAACCTCTTTAAACTGAAAAGAAAAATGAAAAATGTTAAGCAACTCTATATAAGATGTATCGGTAGGCTCACAATCATCTTAAAGTGTGCAGGGTGATATAAACTGAAATCGACTGAAGACCAGGTGGGAACCACTCATTGGCATATGGTCTTAGTACCGAAATTTCGTTTGAGAGATTGCCGAGGTTCTGAGATATGTGGTCTTTATGTTGTTTATCATCTGGGTATCATGGTTGTTTCTTTTACCGAAACAAACGGAGACGAAGTCTAGATCTTCCATGATATCATACATACGTGTACATACTGCATACGACCTCAATAAGTGATCAACAATCACATGTCCACAAAATAAGTGATAATATATCACATTTATCCGGGAGTCAAGTTCGTCTCTCTGCTGTACGAAAGTACTGACCTGTTCACGGACTTGCTCCTGTGCCCTCATGCATCTGAATATCAAGTTCCTCATCAATAAGTGATTCTATCACATAGGGCTTGTTTTCATTCAAAATAAGTGAGTTTCTCACATTTTTCATATACGTCAAAACGGATGATAAACGGTATACTGACCAGTAAGATGAACTTTTGTGCATACCTTGATACGGGAATGAGTCGTGATGTGGATGAACACTGGTCGGTAAGTATAAATCATACCTTAACGTATCCCCTCGCCATGATTACATCTGATAAGTTGAGCTTATGTGGATAACAATACCGATAATCGTTATAGGATGTTTATCTTAATGTTAACAAAAAGAACAACAAGAGCGTTTTAGGCATGACCGTACACTGATATGATTCTCTTACCCTCGAAACTCGCAAAAAGAATGTTTGTATATATTTACTTTTCTTAGTTTCTGCAACTCTGTATATATTTATTTACTGCTTTCAGTCTTTAAGTTTGAAATATTCAAAATGCCAAAAAGATTTTAGGTGTGTTTTAATATAAACTTTATAAAAGTCAAAAAGATTTTATTTCTACTTTAGTTTTGATTGTACGATGTTGGAACTCAAGTCTTCGTTGCCTGAAATCTGAATGAAAACCAAAACGACTGAATCTTCATAAACGGTCAGAGATTGCAAGTTTTGAAAGTTAATAATCAAAATTGAAAAATCTGTTAACTTTTCAAACTAAACTGTCGGACGGTAGTTGATTGAATAATGGTCACGTGTGTGTCATTTGTTTATGTTAACTATATTCCAAGCAGTTGTTCTCATTACGCGTTTAGCTTTCTTGCATGTGCAGATGCTAAAGGCAAGGAGAACATGTTCGATGACAAGCTTTGGAATGAAGACACGACGTGAAGGCACTCAAATGACAAAGATGATCGAGTTGCCGCTGACCAATCATCAACATCACAAGGATCTAAAGTATCGAAGATCAAAATATTCACGAGCATAATCAAAGGGGGAGTTTATTGATACACTTCCTAAATGAAAGCGGGAGTTTGTTAATACACTTTCTTCTTACGATGCATGAAGGCTTTGAAGATCCTCCGACATGGAAGACATGGAAGACGAATCTCACGAGTAGCGTCCAAGGGGGAGTTTGTTGATACATGATTTGTGGACACAACTCGGCTCGACGTGATTCGGATTAAGTCACGACATTCCTCCGTCGTGCACAACAACAAATATGGGCCGAAACAACAAAGGATTTTGACCTTTGTCCTTGGGATGAAACAAAGTCGGCGAAACAAGCTTTGGGCCTCAACTGTTTTGAGCCCAAGCCCAGATCGACGAAACCCAGCTGATGTCGACGAAACAAGCCTGTTTCGTCGAGTTTCGTCGTGTGTTCATCTGTTTCGTCGGGTCCTGCTTCTATTTCGTCGATGCTGGTACTATATAAACAGCACATATCAGACAGAAGAAGCAGAGGACACAAGTGTGAGAACCCGAGAGAACTGAGAGAGAGTTTTAGTGTGTGTTAACCGGATATTGTATTATCTTGTACTTGAACTCTTCTCATAAATATACAAGTGTGTTAAACATTGAATCTACGTGTCTTGTATCTCGTGTTCTTGTCGATCTCTGTCTCGGTTTGCATCTCCGGTTGGATTCCGCACAACCGGGTGTGTTTGACAACAAGGATTAGGCGACTAGATCCTCCCCTAGCCGGACCAACAAAGAGTTTGGGTAATGCATGTCAATAATTCTTTGTGGCTTGTGGTTTCTGACTTGGTAATGGTGATATTGTGAGAACCTTGGGTCTCGAATGAAAATGACTCTTTTCTCGTCTGAGAGCTATTGCAATACATTTCTATAATGGCAATGATGTTGCTCATCATTTGGCTTGGTAACCTTTGTTGCACAGCCATCTTGGGGTTCTAAGCATTGAACTTGTAGTTGTGTTTACTTGATTGCAGTTGTTAAGACATGTGTTATAATTGTAGGTTGCCATTTGTATTAGTTAACTAAATAAACAAACAGAGGGCAACATAATGAAGGGATCTTTGACTTGAATTGTGTTGTACTCTTTTTTCCTCTTGCCATCAAAACTGTTTTATTTTGCAGTTTTGATTCGTTGCAAGTGTTGGTTTAAATCCTTATTAACAGGGTTGTGATGGTGCGTACTCTGAGCCTACGGTTTTACATTGCGGTGTGGTACATTATACTTTACAGATTTATCGTGCTTATTTTGCTTTTGTATTGTTGCATCTTGGTTTGGTATTTAAAGTTAACAATGTTTGTTATGGATCTTGCTGTTATACATGTTGGTTATGTTGTTGGTGAATATGCGATTGTTTGTGGTATTGTAGTTTTGTTACCTTACCTAAGGTTTGATCTACTATGTGATTGTGACACGTGTATATAGGCAATGATGTTTTATATTTGGGTCACGACAACTAAGAAGGCTTGAAACAAGCAACTAGTGGTACCTAGATGTTTGAGCCTTCTAAGTGAAATTTGCTACTTGCTCATGCACGTTTATGTTATGATCAAGTAGTATGCCCATTTTTTTTGGTTTTGTGGTTCGTTATTTATATTCAGGTTTCCAAGCTCAATGATGATGACAGATGAGTTGTTATTATTGCTATTGTGACCTGTGCGGCTTCAAAAAAGCAAACAGTTACATTGATGTCTTAGATCCTTTTTATTGTGATTCGATAATTAGTTCGCACTTTCTTTCAGTCGTTACTATTTAATTGAGCTACATTCTAACTTAGATTGATATTTTTCTATTCAGAATGCCAATTTCGAACGAAGATGTGCCCATTTTTTGAACAACTAAGAAAGAGTGAGTAGCATTTGTAAAAAATAGGCAGAGTTTCAAGTTGCAATTGACATTACGAAAAGCTTAAGAATGTTCACAAAATAGATTATGTTTCAATGTATTACACCTTTAGTACTTTGGTAGTAAATTTTGTAATGTATTTGGTAAACAATCCATGTTATAATCTATCTTTTATGATTCGCTTTATTTTCTTTTGTTGCACATTTACGGTTTACGACACTATTTAACACCCCCGCCGCAGTGTGGGGTGGGGGATTAATACTAGTTTATTTAAACTTTGAAGAACTGTACTTGCCGTCCATAATCTATAATATATATTAAAAAGGAAAAGTGATGTACAAGATGGTAATTTTGCCATATGTATCAATTTTAAAGCAACATTTACAAGAAAGATCAAGCCACAAATTGAGACAATCTCCAAATTTTTAAGACGCCTGAGGGGCAACACAGAGATTTCATACATGAAATTCTAGAAGAACCCTACATTCCTGTCTCTGATCTTCACATTTAATTAAGTTATTGATGAATTTCACCACCGTTCGTCCTTCTATCTACCTAAACAAGCAGTTGATCGGTCCATCTTTTTTTATATGAACCTGCAATCAAGATCACACACTCGAATTGAAGAACGTGCACGTGAGAATCTATACGAGAAGGTATGTGTTTGTGTTCAAATTTGTGAATTAGGGTTTTTATGGTTTCTAAGTGAATATATTGTCCATTCTTTCAAAAATTTCTTTAAAACTGTCTAATATATCACCAGATATTCAGTTTTGAAACATAAATGATTGTCATCCTTGCAAATTGAATTCTAATCAGTTATCAGTTAGCTCTTTGATTTCGATCTTGTGTACATATCCATTTGAAATCGAGATGTTCTTACCTCAGGAGTATGTATTGTTTCAATTTTGTTGTTCACTTTCAGTTGAAACTGAAATTAGTCGCATGCCTTTAGTAATTGTGATGCAGGGAATTGGTAAACAAATGGATTCCGGCAATGGAAAACGGTAAATAATATGTTAATCAGTGTCTTTTAATTTGCAGTTAGTTTGCTTGATTGTTATTGTATTGATTGGAACACTATAAGTTGTTTTATAGGAAAATAATTTTGTTAATCAGTGTGTTTTAATTTGAATTTAGTTTGTTAGGGTTCTAATTATATAAATGCAGTACTTGATTGTTATTATGTTGATTGATTGGAAATTTTTTTATTGGAAAATGTTTAGATAATCAGTGTGTTTTAATTTGCAACAAATCAGTTGGTCACATGAATCGGGGTCAAAATCTTTTTTGTGATGTCTATAATCGTGCAGGTTCTTCAGTTAACAAAGTTCGATTATAGGCTTCCTAATGATCTTGATGAAGAGCTACAAAGGATGCGTTGTCAGGACTGGTGGGTAAATAAATATATGGGATCTTAATTCTGGTAATCTTGTATCTGTGATGCACCATCATGTACAACCTGTTCACCAGCTCATCCTACCCCCGGTCCACACTGATTATCCATGGAGTGATTGCTTTTTATGTGTTGGAGATGATTCGTGTGTCGGTTTAGCTTCACTTGACACTCTACGGGTCGAGAGAATGTTTCCGGGCCACCCGTTTATCTATATAAAGCATTTACTTAGGATAAAGATGTAATTTCCTTCCAAATTTTTAAGACACCCATTGAAAGTCATAGCCATTTTCCCTGAGTTTCATCCCACCCTTCCAAATATGCCCCCATTCAATTAGGTTATAATGATTTCTTACGTTTCTTATGTGGCAGATTGAATCATGAACTCAAAGGTTTATCGGTTATGGCAGTGAATCGTTGCTGGTTAACGATCAATTGAAACATGTAGCAATTAATGGAAACCGATGCTGGCAGCAAATTGAAGACATAAACCGATGATGTTCGATCAATCGATCGCTTGTGACCACTTCCAATTTGGCACGCCGATCCTCACTTCTTGTTAATTCAGGTAATTTTGTTCCAATTTTCCATCCTTTTACTGTTAATTTTCTATTTATGTCAGTTATTTAGTCTAAATTTGAGTCATCCTGTATTTGATCTGTCAATTTCATGATATGGTTCATTGATTTGATATCGTCTGTGTTGAACAGTGAAATTAGGGTAAGTTGATATAGAAACATGAACTTTAAGAATGTCAGTAATCAGCCGGCAACAGCGGTTGTCGGTCCGAATTCCATCTAGCAAGGGGTGGACAGGACACACTGTTGTATGAACGTGCATGATGTGTATGGTATACTAAATTTTATATTAGTATTTGTGTTGCAGTCTATAAAATGGTTGATGCCGAGGATAACCAGCCCATGGAACTGAGATGGTGAAGGTTGGTGTTATTATTGTATTTGGTTTTGTTTAATTATTATTATGGTTTGCTGATGTTTAACATGAATTTTTTGGTTTGTTAATTAAATTTACAGTTTGGATTTGCCGGTGATGATGCTCAAAGGGCAATCTTTCCAAGTATTGCTGGAAATCTTTTTTTATTCTTTCCAAATTCCGATTATTTCTCTGCTTCCAGCTCCAGAAGGTAAATGAAGAACAGAAGATTAGAATTCGTAATACAGAAAACGCTCTACAAAAGGCTGAGGTTTGTTGGAAACTTGGCTTTAAATGTAATAAAAAGGTTACCTTTGTTTTTTTAAATGACTCCAATGTTTCTACAGGAAGAAAGAATCAGACTACGACTTAATGCTGCTCGCTACTCTAAAGAATTGGAAGAGGTATGTAATATTCTATTGTTGATAGTAATATTTGTTTTCAACTAGCACACCTTCAGTTATACATGTTTTGTTTACTCTCTTGTTTTTTTTATATCGATTGTCGCATCAGGTCCGTGATTCATGGCTTCCATCTTGGTTCGCAGTTCCTTTATTTCACTATCAGGTATATTTTTCATTTGTTCTGTTTATAAGATTATTGTGTCAGGTTTCTTCTCTTAAAGATTGCAAAATGAGGTGCTGGTGCAGTGGTGGGTTGGATAACGGGTCAAAATGGGTTCAGGTTGAAACGGGTAGTTTTTTGCACGGGGGTTTGAGTTGATCCGAAACACTTTAATTCTTAACAGATGATTTATCCAAACTTGAGCAGTTGAGCTAGAGCTAAGTTATGTGTTTCACAAACGACCTTTAATGCCTCTTCAATCTCGTCCTTAGTAACTTCTAGACAATTTATAGTTTGTTTTAGGATATAAACATCAAATTTCTAACCATAGAACATAGAATGAAAAAGATCATCATTTTAAGCAGTTATATGACAAAAATTTACAGGAAGATTTAAGTTATTGTGGGTAACAAATTCTGTTGAAGCACAAATGACCATTTTTTATAATTATTTTGGTGTGTATTTTGGCTAAGTCGTTGTAAAGCTCACTGACGGCAAATGGTTGATTTGAAGTTGAAAGTATCCGCCTGCTGTCTATTGTTACAGGTGCCCAGAACTGAGCAAAGCAGCACCTGTAACGTGTAGTATTAGAAAGTGCAGACTTGATCATTTCATGAATCATGGGAGTTTCAAGATCAGCTGCATAATTAGAGTGATTATTTATTAGAAAATGCAGATTTCATCTTAACAATTGATAAAGGAAAGCAACTACTGACCCGACAAGACCTGGCAAACGGGTTGGTTCTGGTCGGGTCGGGTCATGGGTCAAAACCGGTTCGGCTCCAAACGGGTCAATTACAAAAAAGATTGTTTTGGTTCGGGTCGAAACGGGTTCGGGTTGAAACGGGTCCGGGTCAGAATGTGTTTCGGGTCGGGTCGGGTTGGTTAAAAATTGCTTTCATTAAAAAAAGAGAATTGTACATCAAGGGATTATGTACTAACTATCAGGATTACAGTGAAATGTCGATGGCTTATAGACCGTCTCATGCTGATGCAACTTACGACTTCAAATATGGTACAAGAACAGTAGAGGTACATCCATTTTTTAACAAATACATATGAAGATGTGTTATGCCAATGGACCCTTGAATGTTCACACTTAAAACATGTTGATGGATCGTAGGGTGGTGGTCGATCATTATCTAGAGAGACAACTGGGAAAGTTGCTGCTGGTGCTGTTGCGAAGAAAATTCTCAAGGCATATTCAGGAACTGAGGTGCGTTGAGTTTTGTTTGTCTATTTACACATTACACATGCAGATACATAGTTCTCATATCTTAAATTTTAACATATAACCAATATATTGCTTGTAAACGAGCGAAACGTTCATGAACTATTCTGTGAACTTGTTTTTGGACAAAACGAAACTAAAAATCAAAACTCAACCGAAACGAAACCGAATAAACCGACCAAACGGAAACAAAAAACCGAAACGAAACAATAAAATTTGAAAATACTGAAACTGTGTCGGCCTAAAACCCGTTGTGATCCGAAACCCGTCCCGGTCCGAAACTCAATTCGAACTAAAACCGTTCCGATCCAACACCTATTTCGTGTTGGTAACCCGTCTTGTGCGGATACTTATGCCGGCCCGAAACCCATTCTGATCCGAAATCTGGCCCGTTTCTTTAAGGTGCTAACCCACATCGACCCATTTCTTTAAAGTTGTCGTCTCGCTTTGACCCGAAAATAACAAGATGGAATTTCAATTGACCCGTTGTGACCCGTTTAGTTAAAATATCTTACCCAAACTAACCCATATAATTTTAGAAGCAACCCAAACTAACCCACTTGAATTCCAAAATATCATCCCGAATTCCAATAAATTCCTCAAACATCGCCTAAAGAAAAACCATGGTCATTAAACCATAATCTGCATCATTCTCAAAGCTAATGTAGTTTAGCCAAAAAAAAATTCCCGTTGAGATAGAAATATAACCAAATCATATTGACCCGCTGAGATTAAACATAACCAGATCATATTGACCCGTTGAGATAGAAATATAACCCAAATCATATTGATCCGTTGAGATAAAATCATAAACCAAATTATGAGCATGGGTTAGTGGTGGCTGGTGACTTGGACTGAGGGTGTGTATTTGCATGCAGATTAACAGCGATAACGCAACTAGCACATCATGGGATGCTATTTGTACCTCTTGGGTACACATTTGGGAGCGGAATGTTTGAAATAGATGACATAAATCTTACGGTGCTGGAACGTATGCGGGTGATGGAACTCGAAAGCCGGCTGAAATAGAGCTCCAACAAGCATTTTATCAACGGAAATATGTTTCTGAAATTACCAAAAAGCTTTCCAAAAACTAAAACTCAGTTCGAGTTATTAAATCCGTGTTGTACCTATTTTAATATCATTATAATTAAGAAACTGGTTAAGCCATTTGTGTGTTTATATACATATTATCATGTATTACAGTGAGTCAATGAACAGGGTATGATTGTCCCTTCTAGAGGTGGTAAAATGAGCTGGTCGACCAGGTTGAGGAGCGGGTCCCTGCAATTTTTTTTGCACGGGTGACCCACAAATGAGTACGAAACTATATTATTAAAGTACGAGTCGTAATACTCAGGCGAAAATTAACTAATGGATTAAATGAACAGCCAATACCATTTTTTTAAGTACTCAATCCATTAAACAAAGATAAATGCATAAAACACCAAAAAAAGGGCCTAGAAGTTGGGTAATCTTGTCTTGTCAAATCTCTATAAGTTACTGGACATTCCATATGATCTTCGAAAGCCATCATCATATATTTATGATATAGCTTCTAATTATTTTTTGTTTCTCTTTCTATGCGTTACAGCTGCGAAACGTGAGTGCTTTTATTTATATATACACACACAACATATGTACGATTTTTAATGTCTTTAGGTTTGAATTATGTTCTCGACTCATATTATCGACTCCGCAGCAACGCGCGGGTTCCCCACTAGTAATAAAAAAACGTTTGAAACCATCTTATAATAAGTTGAAATCCAATATTCTAAAATGTTATTCTTAGCAATTATCCTTTTTGTGTCTCATTTTATGAATATAAAACTAGTTGTATTCCGCTGCGGTACGTGACGGGAATTCGGTTAACATTGGCTCAGTTCGCTATGATACCAATATTCACTATAGTAACAAAAAGAGAACTAAAAAAATAAAGTCGTGATATGATAAAAAAGATATCAACATGTGACCAAAAACTATATAAAATGAATACGGATACCGGGGATCTGATAATGACGATATTGGTACCAATGTTGTTCGGTCGAAATTAGTTTGGTTCGTCACGATACTGACACTTGTATAGTGTTGGGATTGAACCCTACAGAGGAACAGATGATATAAAGCCAAAACTGGATCAGATCAGTGGATTCAGAATAAGCAGTTGTTTGCATCAGTCTTTCCCCTTGAATGTGGCCTAACTACTGATGTCTTCTATCTACTGTCCTTCTACAACAACTGCTGATCCTCAACAGCTGTTAAAGAGTAAATGCTCAGTCTGCTGCTATAACTCAAGTACTGCTGAAGACCAAAGCACTGCTAGGGCTGAAGCAGTGGAATGAAGAAGCAGCAGTTAGACTTATATTTGTATTTGTATTTGTTTATTGTAATCAGTTGTTAGATAGCAGTGTTTGTAATAGTCAGTGGTTAGAAGTTGTTAGGAGGTTAGATGTCACTTTCATGGTGACGTCAGCAAAGATGCCACATGGTTTGCTCTGTACTTATAAATAGAACAGTACCGTGTACTGTTCTATCAGCTCTTTCATCACTCTGTCATTCTGTACAAGCAATCTTTGTGAGCTCAGGCTGAGGGGGAGACTTTGTGCATGCATGCATTGATATTGAAGATTGTAATAAATATAATCATTCGATTTCATGTTAAACATGTTTGCTTAGAATTGTTCTCTCTTTGATTGTGTTGAAAGTTTATTCATCTTATTCCGCTGCAACTGTTACTTTGATTCATCCTCATTTTGTTAAACAAACACAATCTTATCAAACTCAGATCCTAACAATTGGTATCAGAGCATAGGACAGTCAAATTCGATCTAACAATCAATTTGACATAAAAGTTCAGCTCAATCTCATTGATACTTTCGATTGTTTGTTTTTAGTTGAAAAACAGAGTAAGGTATAATCATGTACAAAGTTGATTATTCAGTGCCTGTAAAACAACCAGAATGACGTCACAATCACAGGATAACATCATGAACACTGGTTCACTTTTCAAACCACCTATGCTGGTCAGATCTGAATATAATATCTGGCAGCGTAGGATGGGTCACATCTTAGCTCAACAAAACACAGAGTGTTGGCGATCGGTTGTCTTTGGACCACATGTTCCAACTATGCCGAGTGCTGAGGATCCAAAGGTCTTTGAACCAAAGAAAATTGAAAACTATTCTGATCAGGACTTTCAGAAAATTGAATTGGATGCCAAGGGATTTAGCATCGTTGCATCTGCCCTTCCCAATGAAATATATGCTGGGCTGTTACATTGTAACAGTGCCAAGGAATTGTGGGATGCACTTAAGGAACAATTTAGTGGTACCGAAGAAGTAATTGAAAACAATAGAGAAGTTTTAAACCAACAGTATGAAACCTTTTGTCACGTTAAGGGTGAATCATTAACACATCAATTTGAACGGTTCAGTTGTACCATTAGTGAACTAAAACTGGTGAATGTTGAATTTGCTAAATCAACTCTAAACAGCAGGTTTTTAAGGTCACTTCCTGAAAAATGGGACACAATTGCTTTTTTAACCAGAAATTCTGTTGGGTTCAAAGAGTTAACCCTAACTCAACTTCATGGTAGACTCCTCACTTATGAGAGAGAGTTGAACTAGAAAAAGAAGCTACAAGAGTCAGGAAAAGTTGTTCTGATTACTACTATACTTTTGATAGCACATCACTTTTAGGTCAAGAGGAGTCTGGTAGTGGGAAGGATCAGAGTTATGATCATTACATTGACATAACTACAGGTGGAGCCTTCAATAACTCTGATACTTACCCTACTAACTATGCTTTCACAGCTAGTAGTGAAAACCAGATTTCTAACAATCTCTCTTTTGAACTCAATGACCTTCAGCATTTTGATCCAACTGATTTAGAAGAGATGGATATTTTGCACCAACTTGCATTGCTGAGTGTCAGAACAAGCAAGTTTTACAAATGGACAGGGAGGAAATTTCCAGGTTTACATGGGAACTTGAAGGTTGGGTTGGATAAGTCTAAAATCAAATGCTACAAGTGTAATAGGTTAGGTCACTTTGCCAGAGAGTGTAGGAGTCAAAACAATGGACCTATAATCACACATCCTAGCTCTAAACCTCAACCTACTCAAAACACTGTGCATTATACCCAATATGCCCCTGCAGCCCATGTAAACACTGCTCATTATGCTCATCCTGCAACCCCTGTTCCTGTGCATTATGTCCAAACCACTGTTCCTCAAATACAGTATGTCCAGGCCCCAGCTCCTCAAGTTCAGGTGCAACAAGCTGCACCTCAGCAAGCTGCACCAGCAGTGGCTCAACCAGATCAGCAAAACTTTTTCACCCAAGGCTTTGTTGACTGGAGTAGCTTACCTGATGAGCTAGGTGATGAAAATTTTGCACTCTATGCTAAAAATGATGTTTTTAGTGATGATTTTTGTTTTGTAGCATTGGAGACTATACGAGAAGGGCTGACAACTGATGAAGGACAGTCAAATGATGAAACAGTGGATACAGTTATTGAAGTAGTGGTTACTACTGTTGCTGGTGAAATACTGTTGGAAGAAAAAGCTGAACCTCTGTTGGAACCACTGACCGACCCCTGGTCTGCTAAAGAAGAGGAGAAGAAGCAAGAAGAAAAAGAAAAGAAGAAGCCAGATGAAAGTGAAAACATCTATGATTGTGTAATTATGGCAGCATCTAAGGTATCACCACAGGTTCTCAAAAACCTTTGTTCAGACAAATGCATCATAGCATTTGCTAACATTAAGGAGGTGAATGAAAACCTTAGAGATAAGTTGTTGAATAATGAGGTGAAATTTGAAAAATCTTTAAAAGAGTTAAAAATCAAATTATCTGAAAAAGAAAATGAAATTTGCAATCTCAAAAATTAGCATGGCATAACCAAGGACCAACTTCAGGCAATGATAGAAAAATATCAGGCCT
>JARYGA010018894.1:0-66421 GCA_030545235.1 Helianthus tuberosus | reverse complement strand
GATGTTTTCAAAATACATGTATTTCAGGGAATTAAGAATGTGGATCTGGCGGGCATTCGGAGATTACAAGTGTTGTTAAGAATAAGAGATATCATCCATGGTCTTGAGGTTTGGTTTGGGTGTCCTATCCTGGACAAGACACCACTTCCAAATCTTGGTTTTATTTAGAGTCTTTTGTTGAGTCCTTGTGAACTCTTAAACAATTTGTATGGTTTGTAAAACTTGAATTTGAAGTTTATGTTTCAAACAATGTTGTTTGTGATGTTTTAAACTTAATTAGTGGATGACCATCAATGGTTTTATCATATAGTTGTTGTTATGATTGAATGCAATGATATTAAGAAAGTCACACCATAATCACGCTTCCGCAAAAGTCAGGGTGTGACAACTAAACTACGTGTCACCGAGCTCTACTGAATCGTTAACCGAACGATTCAACGGTAAGTTGTTAACTTAATGGAAACGATAAAGATATATTTTTTAAGTTTCGTTTAATGTCGGTATTTATAAATAATAAATTTGGCAGTATCAGTGGTATCGGTGTTTATTAATTTGGCAGCGGAAAATACATCAGGACCGTAGTTAGGAAATAGTTTATTAGAGTAAAACACCACACTTTTATAAATAATAAATACATGGGAAAAACTCAAGTTTCCATTACAAATATGTTTATAGGGATAAATCCCAATTGATTGAAATAAAACTTCTTTCTCGTTTAGGTAACTTTTATAGCCACTTTTCCAAGCCTTCAGTGCTCTCTAGCTTATTTCTATTTGGCTTTCACATTTTGTTACCTAAAACGCATTTTAAAAAGTTTTATCAGCAAGAAATACTGGCAAGTGCATCCCAGTTTAATCAAAACATGATTTTATATTTTTACAGTATTGAGAGCGATTACAATGTTTATATCTACTCAATTACCACCCACGGTACTGTCAATCCTGACTTGTGGTCATGCTACTACTCACAGTGTAGTAACAAGTAATGTATACAAAACCCCAACATACCGACAGTAATTGTAGAATACATAGACTCAATCACTGCTAAATGTATTTTAAAACAATTGAAGTTTTGTAAAAACAGTTTACAAAAAAGTGAATGTACTCACATTGCTATTTTAGATACTACTACTGCTTTCTGGTGACTTCCTGGTTATAATCTATTAAAACAAAAAATGCACACGTGTTAGTAAGATAACCCAATTTACATTAGCTATACCCCCCGAGACAGAACTCCAACGACTGAGTCAGGCAGAGCCTTGACATGCGTTACGGAGCTCTAGATCAATCGGGCAGAGTAACTAATACGTAACCGGGGGTTATAATACTTACAACGAGGCATAGTTTCACTTTTAGGGGTATAATATCCGTTAGTATTTGCACTATATTGTCTGAGAGAGATAAAGAAATGAGCGTCGAACAACTGAGGTTGAACGCCTCTTTTATAGGTTGGAACAGGGGCGGCTCGTGGCCAGCGACGCCCCCCTTGTTCATCTCTCGCGGCCCTTTAATAAAACCCAACATTAAAACTTTTTATGAGCCATTTCATATCCATAGTAGGATAACGTAACTCCAGAATAGCTTCACACTTTAATATCTTCCACAATATACACAAAAAAAAAGTTAATATTCCAAATTTATAATTCTTTTCAACTTTAAACTTTTTTACACTTTACCACTTTGATTAATTATCTTTCCGAATGAACGGATACAACAAAACATGATCATCCATTTCTATTTTCTAAACTTCATTTATATAATAAAAGCTTTAAAAAATATCTGACAACAATTGGTTTTATTTAATTTTTTGATACCCCAAATTTTTCTCTATATTCGTCACTTCACACATATACGTCGGTATGTTGGGAGATTTGTGCGGCAGAGCCGTCCCCGAGAACTTACAAAAAAATTTGGGCCTCGAGCGATAAAAAGAATTGGGCCCAAAATTGTGTTTAAGGGGAAATGAATTAAAAAAAACATTAGTGGTGGAGCCAAGACTTGAACTTGAGACCTCTACATTATCTTAAGATGGTTTTTTTCAGTCCACCACCAATATGTTTTTGCATATCAAATGGATATATATATATATATATATAGAGAGAGAGAGAGAGAGGAAGGTTAACGTACATTACGGCTTAACGTACATCACGTACGACAGTTAATTACGCACGTTCATTTTAAAATCACGCACGTTATAACTCAAAAATCCAAAATCACGCATGTTGAAACATAATAATCACGCATATTGAAAACATTAATCACGCATGTTATAGAACAAATCACGCACGTTGTCGTACGTGAAGTACGTTAAGCCGTAATGTACAATATACTTTCTCTATATATATATATATATATATGATAAGGATCCGTTAGGAACCACCCTTTATTGTGAGAAACGCGAGAACCAGTGTGAACACAAACAGTAATACCTAAAAAAGTTTAAAAACACCAAAAAAAAATTACTATTTTTGTTGGAAAAATTGCTATATTTCGTCAATAATAAAAAAAAACAATTTTTCGAGTAACAGTTATCCATGCACATGTGCATATATATCATTTCTTTGACAAATTTCGTAATTCATTACAAATATTAGACAATTGCACTTTCATTTACACTACCACGTGTAATACACTACTTATTACGTTAACAATATTAGAAATGCGCATGTGCATCTATATGTATCAACATGAAATAAGGTGTTTTGGTACACTACTTTGAATACATTTTCTCTTTCATCTATCATTTCATCCATAATACACAAACATGCACATGTGCATTTTTGTCATTTCTTTGACAAATTCTGTAATTCATTACAAATATTAGACAATTGCACTTTCATTTACACTACCATATGTAATACACTACTTTTTAAATTACCAATATTAGAAATGTACATATGCATCTATAAGTATCAACATGAAATAAGGTGTTTTGGTACACTACTTTGAATACACTTCCTTTTCATCTATCATACCATCCATAATACACTACCATTACCTCCTACCATCCATAATACAATACCATTACCAATATTTTCACTTTATTACATGTATATAAACACCATTTATACCATCCAATCTAACATATTACATCATAAATTGACAACTATAACCAAACCATCAACCACTAGATATAACTAACCAAAAAACATGTATATGAGCCTACTTCTCCATTCAAAATCACAAACTTTTTGTACCAAAATACGTTATATCATGGTTATACATAATGATGCACATGTGCCTTTTGAATATTGGTAATGTTAAAAGTAATGTATTACGGATGGTATTGTAAATTAAAGTGCAATTGTTTATTACTGATAATGTATTACGGAATTTGTCGAAGTAATGATACACATGCACATGTGCATGGATAACTCTTACTCAAAAAAAAATGTTTTTTTTTTGTAACAAAATATAACGACTTTTTTTAGATATTAAAAAACAAAATTTTTGAGTGTTTTTTTTTTTTTTTTTTTTAGATTTTATTTTGTGTTCACATTGGTTCTTACGGTTCTCACAATAAAGGTGGTTCTCAAATGAACCTTATCCTATATATATATATATATAAACTTATACAACCTTTCGAGCCCTTTGAAAACTTGGGCCTCGTGCGACGGCACGGATTAGCCAACCCAAGAGCCGACCCTGTTGTGCGGAACACCATTATGAGAACACATAAAAAAACAAATGTTTGATTTTTCAATCTTAACAAATATAGATCTTTACCCACACATAATATGTATAGGAATAACATATATTGTGTTGGTAGTTGCGTTTACTTACACATATATGATGTGTAGACTCGCGACTGGAGATAGATCATTACCCACATATCAATTATGTGCAGGTATATAGCAAGCTATACCTACACATACATGTGTGGCTAAAGTTATTATATGTGTAACTAAAAGTATAGCAATTTGTTTAGATGGCGTCTGACGTGGGACCTGATGTGGTATCTGGCGTGGCAGCTGATGTGGCGTAAATATATGTTGGTGAAAGTAATATTATGTCTAGGTCTTGGTCCTAACATATGAAGAAATCAAATATTCACGTGTTTGTAAAAATATTTAATGTGTAGCCATTAACCATTAATCAAAACATCATCGTTCAAACAAGCACACAAAAGAAAAATTGTTCATAAGTTACTAATGGGTTATATAAAATTTCTAAAACGACTTCACTCATCGAAATTTTAACCACCCTCTGACGTATCACCTTGAGATTGTCCTGATGGGCTTGATGGAGGAGGCATGATATTATTTTTGAATCAGTGCTTGTTCTATTATTGCACGTTTACTTATCACTATTTGAAGTGCATCCACTAGCGCTCATCGTAAGTAGGATGCTTTGCGTTTTTAGCAGGACCCATTGTGTTATCATCAATAACAGGATCACGTCCCTATCCAGGCAAGCGAATAGAGCTTTGTCTAAGTACATTCTCAATAATGGACTTGTCGCTCTGATTCCACAGCATGTTGGTTTCCAGCTTTATCATATCTTCCTTTTACGGAAAAAAAAAAGACACGCAATAAATTAACTATTTACCAAATAATAAATATTAAGCGGTACAAATGACCAAGTAAACTTACATACAAATTACTTAATACGTAATAAACAAACCGAGTTAAGTCGAGCTCAGTTTAAAAATGAATAAAGTTTCCTTCAATACCTACACATATTCAACTAAACGATTAATAATTTTAAAATATATATATAAATTAATTTGATGGTTTTTTTACATTTTTGACATGCATAAATTTATTCATTTGCATCGGTGGGTAAGAAAAGAAATACTTAATTATAAAAATAAAAAAATGATCAAAGAATAAATGATTTAACTTTGTTATATTTGTTCTTTGAGTTAAATGTCATTTTAGTTCCTGTGGTTTCGGTCATTTTGTCAGTTTAGTCCAAAGGTTTCATTTTTCACATGTGGGTCCAAAAAGGTTTAAGTATTGCCACTTTAGTCCACTAGGTTAAGTTCATCTATTTTTTCTGTTAACAATAAGGACAATTCAGATATTTTATATGTAATTCTGTTAACTAGAATGGCAACTCAGTCATATAAAATGACCGAATTGCCCTTCTCGTCAACAGAAAAAAAATGGATGAAATTAACCCGGTGGACTAAAATGGTAACGTTGAAACCTTTTTGGACCCAGAGATGAAAATGAAACATTTGGACTAAACTGATAAAATGAACCAAACCACAGGGACAAAATGACATTTTACTCGTTTATTGTCCTTTTCATAAATAGAGTTCTAGAAAAATCTTACTACATACATTATTTTATTTTATTTTATATAAAGTATTAATACAAAAATGAAAGGTGGTGACAATTTCAACATAAGTTTGAAAGTTGAATGACAAAAAACTATAATGTGTATTACACCGCCAACATACATTGATTGGCAATTATTTAAGGTCTGGTCTATTCGCACACGGCCTTTATCTTTTTGCACACTCAAAGCGCCCCGCTTTGGCCATAGCGGGGCGTTTTGGCCATGGTCAACAGACATTTGTCAGTCCTTGTCTGTTGACCTTGGCCAAAGCGCCCCGCTATGGCCAAAGCGGGGGGCTTTGAGTGTGCAAAAAGACAAAAAGCGTGGGCTGGACTTTGTGTTGTTTTTTTTTTTTAAATAGGTGGGATGTGGGTTAGTTTGGTAGTGTTTTTTGGAGGAAAAAATTGTATTTGAGTTTTATAATACGTTTTTTTATAATTACGTTTTTTTACGTCATTATTTTTATAGAACGTATATAATATAAGTGCGTCTTTATAAATTGTTAACCTTGTTTATTTTGTTAAATTAAACGAACACGTTAAATAAAATGTATAAAAAGCCATAAGAATTAAACGTAAACAATCCAAAACCAACGTGATGTAAATAGAATATTAACTGCAATATATATATTTATATATATCAGTTTGTACATAATACATAACAAATCACTATACAAACAAACTAAGGTACTAATCCTCGTGCGGTGGGGACGGTGGGAGGGGAAGTGGAGGCAACCCAGCGACCTCTCGTAGAGCAACGAGCGTCTCGACGATCCAGTCAATGCGTACGTCCTGGCGTCTGAGGCGCCGGTCGAAGTCCCGAGCCACCTCACGCGCTACCGGAGGCAGGTCAGCGTAAACGTGCTGCGGGTACTGTGGCGGCTCAGGAGCTGGCTGAACTGGTGGTACCGGGATCTCCTCGACTTGCTCCTCCTGAGCCGGATCCTCTAATACAGGCTGAGCCTGAGCCTGAGCCTGAGCCTGAGCCTGAGGCTGAGGCTGAGCCTGAGCCTCAGCCTGAGGCTGGCCCAGGAACTGATCGAGTCCCAGAGCCTGTAGCTGAGCCTGCCGAGCGGCCGCCTGAACATCAGGAGGGGCCAACACTCCAGGCCTCACCACAATAACAACCGGGATGACCTCCGGCACCGGCTCCGGCTGCCAAATCAGCCCGTCTCCGCCCCTAAACCTCAGACCAACATCACAGGTACGGGTGATCTGCATGCTAGAAACTGACGCGCGGCCCAACCTGGTAGACGGGACCGGAGCGGACAGCACCGGATCATGCTCGGGCACGAGCCCGAGCGAGCGTGCGATGGCGGTGATGTATGAGCCAGTGTGCACGTACCCGCGGAGCTGCCGGTGGTATGCTGTGGCAAAGTAATCTGCCAGGCAGGCTGCTAGATCGCAGGGCTGTCGTCGCAGTAGGCAGTATAGAAAGAAAAGGTCACTGAGGTTGACCTTCTCCCTGCTGGCACCCCGCGGCACGATAGTTGCCGCGATAACATGGTGCAGGTATCGGAACAAGGGGTCTTTAATGGTGGTGGCCTTTTGCCAGGATTTCCCAAAGGGAACCCTGGAAATGGCCCTCCAGAAACTGATAAGCGTCTGCCTGTCCATCATCCTAACCGCCTGCATATATAAATCAGTATCAAGCTCGGCCTCTGTGTACAAACCTGTATAAACAAATAATATTAAATAAACAAATAATAATAATAAACAAATAATATTAAATAAACAAATAACATTAAATAAACAAATAATAATAATAAACAAATAATATTAAATAAACAAATAACATTAAATAAACAAATAATAATAATAAACAAATAATATTAAATAAACAAATAACATTAAATAAACAAATGATATTAAATATAAAATAATAAATAATATTATTTAAACAAACCTGTATGGACAGCAAACTGCCGCACACTCATCTGAAACTCCTGACCGGCGAGACGGAATGTAACCTCGTGGACTGGAAAATCCGGGTCCTCCACGTAATCCGCCGGATGCGGCGCGTATGTAAACGTGGAAAGAAACTCCCACGTAAGCTCAGGGTACGAGTCCTCCATCGCTAACTCAAATAGGCGTGACCAAGGAGTATCTAGTCCAACTATCTCACGCGCCCGCGCGGCCTCTCCCACGGTATCCAGCAGGCCCCAGTCTATCCCTACATGCTCCCCAATGGGGATGGCGCGCAACCTCGCGCATCTCCCCCTCGCCCGTGACCCCGGCGGAAACTGCAGGTACGGACATGCCGGCTCTCCCTGCTCTCCCTCATCTCCTCCCTCAGCCTCCATATGCTCAATCTCGTCATCGGAGGAATCCATCCCTGCACGTTGAAATAAACAAATAATATTAAATATAAATAATAAACAAATAATATTAAATATAAAAGAATAAACAAATAATATTAAATATAAATAATAAACAAATAATATTAAATATAAATAATAAACAAATAAAATTAAATATAAAAGAATAAACAAATAATATTACTAAACAATTTAAATAATAAACAAATAATATTCAATATAAAATAATAAACAAATAATATTAAACAAATAATATTAAACAAATATTATTAAACAAAAACAAATAATATTAAAAAAAAATAAACATGAACCAAAGCGCCGCGCTTTGGCCTCGGCGCGGCGCGTTGGTTCTTCGTTATGAAGAACAGCCCCAACAGCAACATGATCTCCGCCCAAATCAAACAAAATCAAACACATAACTTGAACCAGAACAATAAATGAAGTTCGATCTTACCTTTTAGCGGTTGAAAGCTTGAAAACGTTGATCTCCGGCTCAAGTGTGTGTAAATCGCACCTTTAAGTGTGTGTGTGTGTTTGTGGTTGAAATGGGGGAGAAGCCACCCCGCTTCAGCTATAGCGAGGGACCGAAGCGCCCCGCTATGGCCAAAGCGCGGCGCTTCAATGGCAAAGCGCCCCTCTTTGGTCAAAGCGGGCCGCTTTGGACCTTTTTTTAATTTTTTAAAATTGTTTTTAATTCACAAACGCGTCGATAATAGTCTAAATTTTACGTTTTTTCCATTATACATCATTTTTTATTATATATGGACTATACTGCAAGTTCCGGATCAAATCGGTTACGTGTGATGTCTTATTCCGTTATATCGTATCATTTTGGTTTGAAAGCACAAGTACTGCTGTGAGAGGTGTTATGTGTATCAGCCGCCTACCGTACATGAACATGACGTATTTTTTCATTAATTGTAGTATTATGATGTATATTGTCATTAATTGTAGTATTATGATGTATATTGTCATTTTGGGTCGTGTCGGTGACATTCGGTTTTTAACGTGATGTAACGCATATATTGAACAAACACAAACGTGATTATTATTAAACACATTTAACATACATCGTGAACATATGGGGTTACATTAAGGTCAGGGGCACGATACGTAAGCATTTCGTACGCGTTGATCTGATCCCTGTATAATGTATGTCAGGCTGTTGCGCGCTCTGTTCTGTTCGCTATCCAGAGTGGGTTTGGGGGAGGCATTGGATAACAACCTCCAAGCTCTACGTGTATGAAATGCCCACGGTCGACGAACACAACCGCAACCACCAGGTGAGGTTCCTCAGCTTCGTTTGGTCCGCCCAGCAGAGGGAAAATTGTATCGCTCCCACGCATGTCGAAGGTGTGAACAATCACACCGTATCGTTGGGCAATAAGAAACCCCGTATCAGGCATCGTCATGTAATTTTCGATATCTGCTCGTCCCACCCCCTTGAAATCGATCCGTCTAACCAGCGCATCATAATGTCCTATGTTTTCTGGATCGAAAACCTGCCTCCAAAGCGATTCGTTCGTACGTAACTCCTTTATAAGTTGTTTCCGGATCATCAAATATGAATTTTGTTTCACTCCTAACCCAACAGCCACCGATCGAAACCCACAATGACCATCTGGTTTCACGTCCTTTATTCTAACGATGTATGGATGGATCACTTCGGGAATCTGAGATGCGTAGGTGCGGATTGCTATATCCGTCTTAGGACCGAGCTTGATCATCGGGAAATCAGGGTGTAGGTTGATCGGTTTGGTATTCTTTTGTCTTCTAGAATCTTCGGGTGATATGTACGAGCTGTGACGGGGATGATCGCCTGAGGCCTCGACCCAAGTTTCTTCTGACGGAATGTACGAGCTTTTTCTAGCGGCTTCAACCTTTCTTTCTTCCTGCGTTTTCAATATTGGGCGACCACGAGTTTTCTTCAGAACAGCAGGAGGTTTTTTGTTATTGTTCCCTGGATTGAGGATTTGCTGAAACTTTTCAAAGAAGCTCCTTTTCACTTGAGGGGGTGTTGGATCGATCTTTTGTTTCAATTTTTCAAATTCCGCGTCTACATCGATATCCTCTATGTTTTTCTTTGTAGGCTTGAAGTTAAGCTTCTTCCAGAACACGTCTATGTGTGTGATCCGGAGTTGCTGACCTGTGGATGAAAACAAATTAGGTGGCAAAATCATAACGAGAAAGGTCAAAGATATTAATTACCTTTATTTTCCAACTTTTCCAAACGACAGGCACATGACAAACCACAGCTGGTAAAAAGTTGGCAACCACAGCTTGCACCGTAGGCTCTCAACCCGTCTTCCTTACGTTTTAGTTCCCTACTCAAAAGCTCAATCGCATATATTGAAACCTTTCTGAGAATATATGCAAGCATGGGCTGCTTCTTGTGGTGCGTCATCACTTTTCGGAGGCTTGTTTCAAAGCTACTACTAATCTCGGTGTATTGTCTATCAACAACATGATCAACATACAGTACAAGTTTATCCAGTGTGTTGCGATGACTTGGAAAGTGACTTTTTAGTGTTGCATGCATGCCCTCAACCCTGTTGGTCGTAGTTTGGTGAAAGTTGATAGTTTTGTTAATCCAGCATGATACAAACTTTTCACGGTACGGATCCAACCAGGATTTCTTCAAATAATAAAAAACCTCTAAAATTAAAAAAACGTAAATAGTCAGTTTTTGTTATTATATAAAATTTGAACATAATTATGTAAGAAATACCTACGTTCACGGTCATCTTCTTTCAGCTGTGCTTCAAGGTTTTCCAAGTTATACCTGTATATTTCCTCGGTCGTAGACTCGCACAATAACCAAAATCTACGTACGAATTCTTTCCATTCCTTGTCAGAGAATTTCTTCTTGCTGTTCTTATTAATATTTTGTTGAATATGGAACCGACAAAGATACTTATGCGCTTTTGGAAAAACTTGTTCACACGCGTTCATTAGCGCAAAATCCCTGTCTGTTAAAATCACGCGCGGTTCCATACATCCTACCAGCATAGACTTGATCCTCTGCAACACCCATAGGTAGTTCTCTGACTTCTCAGCGGAAATTACCGCACAAGCAGCCGTAAACGATTTGTTTGTCGACGTCATGCCTACGACCTGAACAAATGGCAGGTTGTACATGTTCGTTTTGTAGGTGGCGTCAATCATTAGCACATGCGGGAAGGCACACCACATAGTGAATGATATTTCGTGAACAAAGAAGACATCTTCAACTTCGTTCGATATCTCATTTGTGCGCATGTAATAAGTGTAATTTTTTTCGAGAAGAATGCTTTCAAGTTTTTGCATCGGAGACTTACCGACATTTTTTTCGGCGTTGATCTTCTGAACAACGTTGTGTATATCTTTCGGAATAAGCTTTCTAGCCGGATTGTTTTTTGTCAGCGTTCGCCAGATACTTTGGTTGGGAATGTCTTGCTCTGCCAGCTCCTTAACCAGTTTTTTATCCTCCGAAGAAAGCCTTCTCGCATACGCGTGACCCTCTAAGTTTTCAATAGGAGTGTGGTTATGCTTCGCCTTCGTCACCTCGATCCTCCAAACACTTCCGGATGATTCCGAAAACCCGATCATCTCGAACGGGCAACCTATTTTCTTGCTACCCGTTTTCCTCTGTGTAGCTATACTCTTATGCTCCCCACCAAAAGTACATTGAAACCAAATCTTGTAATTCTCTCCTCTTTTATTCGACCTCTTAATCACAATGAGGTAACCGTTGTCTTTTGCCGTGTCTTGTACCCAACGCACCAACTCTTTACGTGACGAAAAGGTCTGCGTTGTATCAAACGAAAACGTAACCGGGTAACAGCCTTCCTCGTCAACAGACACATCCCCCGGCTCACCATCGTCACCGAGGTCCGAATATACTTGATGTTTAAAGTTGTGCTCGCCACCGTAACCGAAATTCGAATAACCTTGTAAGCTCTGTTGACAACCGTAACTGTCGTTTGGACCACACTCCTACTGTACAAAGCTGTACTCGCCATCGTAACCGAAATTCGAATAACCTTGTTGTGCGTAAGGGTCCTCCACAGGGGTATTCAAATCCAGCGTCACCGTGTTATCACGATAACGAATGCCAGATACAACCTCTGCCTCCCTCAAGTTGGACGAGACCGGTTTCTCATACGAGTCAGAAATAGCGGTCCCCTCGTAAGAATCAGGAACAACTGTCTCGTCAGAATATTGACCGAAAATATAGTTGTTTAACCACGACATCGTTTTTTGTAAACAACAAACAACAAAACACTCGAATACCCACGTATGTTTGTAAACAATGTATTGAGTGCGACCTTGTCTCGAACGATAAGTAGCTTGCTTTTCTGAAGAAGAAGAAACCTCAATCAGTAGCTTGCTTTTAAAAGTGAAAATTTGGGTCGAAGCGCCGCGCTATGGCCAAAGCGCGGCGCTTAGGGTTAACGACAAAACATCATAATCAGCTTTATGTCTCTCAAACAGTAGCGAATGTCTCAAACGTCAATCGAAGCACCTTTTGTCGAGCATAGCGCCGCGCTATGGCCAAAGCGCGGCGCTTTGAGGTGTGAAAATAATTTTGGCCGTGTGCAATTAGCATGACCCTTATTTAATTATTTGTTGTTTATTGGTATGTTCTTACCGATGTTAAAAAGTTACTTGCGTCCATTGTACATAAGTTTACAATATAAGTTGATGTTATTACAATTACATATAATTATACAATTAAATTAAGTCATTAATTCAGGGCTAACTCACTTAATGGAGGCTCTTCCCTTTTAGTGTGAGATATCTGGTTCAATCTCAAGTAAATAGTAAATTATGTTTTATTTGGTTTAATTTAAATGAATGTAAACGTTGTTATTTGAAAAAAAAAAATAAGATTAACAAAAATCACCATGTATATTACTCCTTCCGTCCCATTAAAAGTGTCATATTTTGAATTTTCAAAGTCTTTATTTATAAACTTTGACTTTAATTATATATTTTTTGTGTTATATAAAACTTGATGAAAATTAACCCGATAAAAACACTTGTAAAACACACTCAAATCATATAACTTTCATCAAGTATTATCTAACACAAACAAAATTATTTAAGGTCAAAGTTTACAAATAAATACTTTGAAAATTCAAAATATGACACTTTTAATGGGACGGAGGTAGTAATTGTTTTTTTAACATGTCTTCTAGACCACAAGATACATCGATTATCATTTATCTTAGAGTTAAATGTCATTTTAGTCCATGTGGTTTGGGTTATTTTGTCAGTTTAGTCTAAATGTTTGTTTTTTCGTCTGTGGATCCAAAAAGGTTTCACCGTTGTCATTTTAATTCACTGTGTTAACTTCATCCATTTTTTCTGTTAACGAGAAGGGCAATTCGGTCATTTCATATGGCCGAAATGCCCTTCTAGTTAACAAAATTACATATAAAATGACCAAATTGTCTTCACGTTAACAGAAAAAATTGATGAAGTTAACCCAGTGAACTAAAATGGCAGCGGTGAAACCTTTTTGGACCCACATACGAAAAATGAAACCTTTAGACTACTAGCAAAACGGCCCAAACCACAGAGACTAAAATGGCATTTAACTTTTTTATCTTATCTTAAATCTTTTTAATGTCGAAATAAATTTCCATTTTTCACCAATAATTTCATAACTAAAGTGTTTTGATAGATGGTACGAGGAATATTAATGAAATTGATGGAGATGTTTGGTTTGTATATGGGGTGTAAATATATAACACGAAATCAAAACTCGAAACAATCATAAGGGTATCCGGGGCACCAGCGGGGAGTGGCCGCGGTGACCCAATTCCCCCCGCGGGAACACCGCCGCCATCCCTGCGGTGACCCAAATCGGGGAGGTGGGTCGGGGTGAAGTCACCGAAGAGGGAGAGATGAGATGGTGGGGCCAGCCGCAATTTCAACCAATCAAAACTTTTACTTTTTTTTTTTTTTGAATAAAAAAACAAGTCACCTAATAGGGGAGTGCCGCCATCAAATTGGGGTGTTAGGGGAGTTTAAGAGGGGAGTTGACGTGGCACACGAGGATTGGTTATGCGTAAGAGAGGGGACTCCCCTCTTAGGGGAGTGCCCCGGATACCCTAATATTAAATTTCTAAGTTACATATTAGTCTAAATTTATTCGGTTCATCTACGTCTAGTTGAAAATCACGTTTGGGTCAGTTTGATCAGTTACATTTTTAAAATACGTGTTTTGTGTCACATAAAAAAAAAAAAAAAAAAAAAAAATAGCTTGGGTTCCTTTCGACCCATAAATCGGATTTATATACCTACCTCGTTCATTTCTAGGTTACCCCACAAACCCTCACATAAACCACTTCACACCATTGAACATCCACAATGCTACAGATTTCAAACGAAAACGAAAGAAACATCGTGTCATATTTTCACTCTTGAGGGGTGTTTGGCAACTTCTAAACAGTTAAGTGCTGAACCAGAAAGATGTCTAAACCAATAAGTGTTGACCAGTAAGAGGTCTGAACTATTAAGAGCCAGTATAATGCTTAACTGTTCAGAGACAAATGTCTAACCTATTAAGATAAGAGTTCTTAAACCATTCAGACTCAGTATAATACTTAACCATTTAGAGGAAAATGTCTAAACCATTCAGATATACATGCTCGCAAAACAAACAGTCTAAACCAGTAAGAGATCTAAACCATTAAGAGACTCATAATCAGCTAATAAATAGCCCCTTACTTTGAAAGCACATTGAACTCGTTCAAACAAGATCTCCAATGTGGCCGCCTGGTCACATTAGTGTTCATATCCATATGCTTCTTTGAGAAGCTCTAGCGAGTGAAACTTAGAATTAATATCCGGAAAACGGTTTCATTTTTTTTATTTTCTTATAATTATAATGGTTTTTATAACTAGAAATCAAATGAGTGATAACATTCTCTGTTTTGTTAACCAAACGACCATTTGTCACCCAACAATCACCAAGCGTTTGATTTACAAACGATCAAACTAACACACTAAACATCATCAACATTGTTCCTCTAAGCTCGCACACCGATAACCTTAACTTCATCAATCACAGGGCCACACAGAGATCCGAAATCATCAGCCCTGGTATGATAATACGAGCTGTAGAACGTTACTCGAGTTCTCGCAGATATCGCTTTAAACTTCATGCTAACGGCCTTCGATTTCCCCTTTCCTTCAGATTTAAACGGCGCTTTCAAAGTGTCTTTTGCCGCAAATGCTTCAACCATCATGTCTCCATGGCACCCGTTCTTCGCGTCTCCAATGACGAAGGAGAGCATGTACAGTTTGTTTGGGACCGTTCGGAGGATTTGAGCGATTGCGCTTTCTCTCCCCGCGACTAGCTCGATGGCTGCTAGGCCAGATGGGACGTTGAAGTGTTTGTTGTCGATGAATTTAACGGCTTTTAGCGACTCGATGATCCAGCCGGGAAGTGGAGATGTGATGTCTTCTTGACGAGGAGGGAGGAGGACGCCATTGGAAGAGTTGAATAATCGGTGAGGACCTTCCTCAAATCCGCCATTTTTCACCAAATTAACTGCAACAAAATCGATTCATGGGGTTTTATGAATTTAGATCTCGGTAGTGTGGTTAAAATTTGAAGGTTTTGAGAGTAATTTTGTTCAGATTTGAAGGTTTTGAGAGTAATTCTGTTTAGATTTAAATGTTCTCTAGCATGGTGTAAACACGGGCTAATCTGTTTGAGGGGACTCAAGATCGTCTTGACAAAAGCTTAAATCAAGCCGAGTTTAAACAATCTTGAGCCTAAAAAGCTTCTTATTGAGCCCAAGCCGTCTCGCCATTCAGACGATTATATATTACATTATAATTAAATTACCACGAAAATAAGTAAATAATATTTACTAAACAAACATTAGAGTAACTACCAAAATGGGTCACTTTTATCATTTTAGTACAAAACTCAAACCTTTTGAATCTAGGTCCCTGTGGTTTCAATTTTGTTGTCATTTTCATCCGAAAGCAAAATTTGTTCAGATTTTTCAGCTAACATTTTTTTTTTTTTTTTGTCTTTTGGGTAAAATTGTCATATATTTTTTTTAATTTGTTATAATAGAACATACATTTTACCTTTCGTTAAAAGGAGAAAAAAAGACATAAAAGTTGGATATTAACTGAAAAATCTAAACATATTTTAATTTTGGATGAAAATGCCAACAAAATTGAAACCACATGGACCATCTTGACAGTTTACTCAAAAATTTTGAGTTTTAGACTAACATGACAAAAGCGACCAAACCACATGATTATTTTGACAGTTTACTCAAAACATTACATATAAAAAATTATAAATAAATTAGTTAATAGATAAGAACTCGAAACGAGTAGATCCGAACTCTCGTAAGTAAACTAGTCGAGTTTGTTTGAGAAACTAATTACCAACAGAATAGAGCTTGAAAACGAGTAGATCCGAGCTCTCGTAAGTTAAACAAGTTAAGCTCGAGATCGAGCAAGTTAACCAAACCAAACTCAAGCTCAGACAGGCAAGCTGCGAGTGGTTAGTACTTACATCGGGTAGGTCTAGGAGGGAGAAGTTCTTTAATAGCAACAGCATCAATAAGCGGACCACATTGTGGATCTTCTTGCACCCCAGGGTTATGAAACGTCAACCTGACACTAGTCGAATTGGCTTTAAACCCATAAGCATACACATCACCACCATCACTACTATACAGAGTCTGCAGGGGCAAGTCCCCAGACTGCGGCGGCACCGACACTCTCAACACCTCCTCTTGTGCACAAGTCCTGGAAGCACCAAACGTGACCGCGTACAGAGACCCCGATTTCACAGCTATAGTCTGTGAAATCGTGGCCTCATTTCCAAGGCGCACGGCATGTAAGCCGTGCGCCACTGGGAAGTACATCCCTCCGGGCTGAGGCCCGCCGTGAATGTACTCCACCATGCCGCTTATTTCCCATTTGGGTAAAGCGTGTTTGCCTAGCAACACTGTTTTTTTAATATCTGTTGCTTTTGGTGGCTCTTCAAAGTTTCCGTTTGGTAACATTCCTGGAAAAAAATATTAAAGCAACAAACACTAGCCTTTAGTAAAAAGATGTAAGTCTTAACAATAAATTCAAGCAATTTATAAACTTACCTTCCAATGTAGGTGGAGCAGCAAAGACACAGGTGGAAAAAAGGGTGAACGTGAAGAGTAAGTAGAGAGAAGTGGCCATTTTTGGAGTTGTAGAAAGAGAAATGTGGGAGGGTGAGATGGGGAAATTAGGGGTTTTGTGTTGGGATTTATATTGGGAAGAGAGAGAAGGGGATTCTAATTGAAGAAACTGGGGGATGAGGATGGGCACGAGGGATGTTGGGTGTGAGGGGTTAATTAGTATTTTCCTTCTCCTCGATTTATGCAATCTAATTGGAAAGGAAATACCCTTGCAGGCTCTGAAAATAAATTGTTTTCTTTGTCTTTTTTTTCCTTTTAAGATATTGTTTTATAATGAGATAGGAGTGAATTGTAACTTTTGTTATTTATCTTTAGAATTTAATGTCTGGTCGGTTTTTGTGGTTTACAAATATTGTAGATTTGGTCCTAGTATATTTTAATAATTAGAGAGTTGGTCTTAGTAGTTGTAATTTTTGCACTCGTATGGTCCTTATCTATAAACTATGTTAAGTTTTTCAGTTAAGTCTTACAAAATGACTACAATTTGCACTCGTATGGTCCTTATCTATAAACTATGTTAAGTTTTTCAGTTAAGTCTTACAAAATGACTACAATACCCTTACTTATTAAGAAAAAAAATAAAAAATAAAACAATATATCTTCTTCTACCCTAAACTAGAGCTGGCAATAGGTAACATGCATAAGACACGATTAAAACTGTTTGTTGAAAAGTACACCTTGTGATTTCTCCTTCTAGGTGCATAAATATATATCTGTCTTATAGACAGAGGATATAAAGTAGTTAAATGAGTCGTATTCATGTTTAAATTTTTTATTGTTCGCGTTATCAGTTACCTGTTAACCCTGCTAAGACATGATTTGTCAGCCCTACGCTAAACCACTACCGTCACCCACCACTACAAGCACCACCACCATTGAACACCCAGCACCACCACCATCTCTCCTCCACCACCGATGTCACACCCCAACCGATGGCGAAAACATCGGGGATGCGAGCACTAAGCGTTCAGATTGCTCATGAGATTCCATAACACTAAATAGTTTCATTATAAATTAGACTGATTCAACATTGTCTAAAACCAAACAACCATCACAAGATATCAAAGTACATCAAGTCTCAAATATTGTTCAAAAACTTAATTAACTATATGAGTTTCTAAACATCATCCTAGCTTGATTCCAAGAATTCTAGCATCCTGTCAGACTGCAACATGTATTAAAATAAAGTCAGTACAAAACGTACTGGCGAGTATACAAGTTTGAATAATAGCATACTAGATTAAAACAAATCATATCCGTATGCAAGTGTAACAAAATAGTTTCAGCCATGCGAGTGTTCGCAGTCCAACAAGTGATAGCCCAAGTATTCCGATGCTTTAGTGTTTTCCCAAGTCTCAAGGAAAACTAGAATCCTCCTAACAATACCCCCGAGAATAATGGGGGGGGGTGCATCTCCTATAGCGCTACTATTGTTAAGGCGGAACTACACACCCTGGATTAAACGTTCACATAGCATAAATAGAATACAAGAATCACAAGTTTCACATACACGTAGGATAGAGTTTAGTTTGCGAAATTCTCAAGTATCGTAGTTTAATAGAATACATGTTACATCCCAAAGTTTAAAGCAAAAAGGGATCGAGTATACTCACAGTGATTGCTTAATAGTTTAACTGCTGTTGGATCAAAGGGAGCTCTCTAGGTTTAGCCTGATTAGATTGCAACGAATAAGTGTCGGACAAAACAACGAGATTGCACAAGTGTCGGATTAGTCACTTGATCGGATGGCTGTCCGATCGGATGGCCATCCGATCGGATTGCCAGTCGATTGAGTGACAAGTGTGTGAAGGAACGGATGTCTGTCCGATTGGATGGCTATCCGATCGGGTTGCCACTCGATTCAATTTGACAGAAGTGTGAAGGGAACGGATGGCTGTCTGATCAGATGGCTATCCGATCGGGTCACCACTCGATCCAAGTTCAAGCTTCAAGGTTGCCTCGATCGGATGGTTGTTCGATCGGATGGCTATCCGATCGAGCTGCCACCCGACGATTTTGACTTCAAGTTTCAAGAATGCTTAGGGTTAAGGGCAAGTGTTACTCGATCGGGTGGCTGTTCGATCGGATGGCTATCCGATCGGATTACCACTCGATCGAGTTACCTTGTCCCGTTCTGAATTTTGTAAATTCTAAGTTTCAAATTAAGCAATGATGACGTGTTACGCATTAAGACAACGGTAAACTCATCAGTGTTCAGCCGATCCGATCAAGTGGGAATCACCCCAGTCCGTTCGGTCGTCAGTTCGTGATGATATTTATGTCAGAATCCCTACTCCGGTTATCTTCTCCGGTAACAATCCTTTTCCAAGCTGACTCTAGACTAATAATCAAGTCTAAAGTCCGTTTAGATCCGGATCTTATCGTTTTATGTAAAAGTTCAAGAAAAGATGAAGATAAACATAGGTTATTAGCTTGAAAAGTGTAGATCTAGCATAGATTTAGTGTAAAACGCATGAAATTCCTTAGATCAGAGTTAGATCTTGGCTAGAATGACATCACACAACAGTTTGGTACAACCGCCATGGTGACATCACCTTCAAGAGCTCAAATCCGAGAGATTCCATGGTGAAAAGTGAGATTTCAAAGGAGAATCCCGTAGAGAATGAAGTGTAGATCAAGAAAGTACAAGAATCAAGTCTAAAACGTACCGAAATCGCCAAGAAATGGAGGAAAAGAGGAGTGCGTGTGTCTGGGTCGAGTGAGGCTGTCACATCAGTGAAAATGGTGATGTGACAGGCCTATTTATAGTGTCAGAGAGGAGAAGAGAGGCGGTGTGCACAGATCGGATGGTGGTTCGATCGAGTGGCCATCCGATTGGGTGGTCATCCGATCGGATGGGTATCCAATCGGATGGTCATCCGATCGGATTGCCACTCGGTCAACCCCGTCTTTCCGTTTCACCGTCTTCGATTCGATTTCCGATTTAGATTAAGCATTGCGTAGTATGGAGTAATAGTATAACTAGATTATAGTCAATAGTACAAAAGTTTTCAAAGTTTCATAGTTTCCGCTAGTGACAAGACTCCAGTCCCTCGTTCAACCAAGTCTCAAGTTTCACGAGCCTCAAGAGTCAAGCACCAACGTATATAGAATTAGGCATTCCAAGTATATAGATTTAGACATTCCAAGTATCTAGATTTAGGCATTTCAAGCATTTAGATTTAGACATTCCAAGTATCTAGAATTAGGCATTTCAAGTATCTAGTATATAGCATAGAATTCACCAAGTACCAACAGTATTAATGACTACATAGCTCAGGGACTAAAATTGACAATAGACAAGGTCTAGGGACTAAACTTGCCAATAGCCTAAAGTTTAGGGATGCAGGGCGTTACAGTCTTCCCTCCTTTAGGAGATTTCGTCCCCGAAATCTTAGAGGAAGACTGCTCGAAGAGTTGCGGATACTTGGCCTTCATCTCACTTTTCAATTCCCAAGTAAATTCGGTGCCACACTTTCCTTCCCATCGAACCTTGACAATGGGAATTTTGCTGCGCCTCAATCGCTTGACTCCTTGATCCATGATTTCGACCGGTTTCTCCACAAAGTGCACAACTTTGTTTATTTGCAAGTCTTCGAGGGGAACCTGCAGTTCCTCGTCGGCTAGGCATTTACGTAGATTGGATACGTGGAACACTGGATGTACGTTGTTTAGCTCTTGTGGCAGGTCGAGTCTGTACGCTACCTTACCAATCCTTTCGAGTATCTTGAAAGGACCCACATAGCGAGGAGCGAGTTTTCCCTTCTTACCAAAACGAACTACTCCCTTCCAGGGAGATACCTTGAGAAGAACTCGGTCACCAACATCAAATTCCAGAGGCTTACGCCTATTATCAGCATAACTCTTTTGTCTGCTCCTAGCCTTTATCAAGTTATCACGGACCTGAAGAATCTTATCCGTTGTCTCTTGAATGATTTCAGGGCCAGTAAACTGCTTGTCACCAATCTCATGCCAGCTGAGAGGAGATCGGCACTTGCGGCCATACAAAGCTTCGAAAGGAGCCATCTGAATACTGGAATGATAGTTGTTGTTGTACGAGAACTCAATCAATGGTAAATGTACATCCCAGTTACCACCAAAGTCGATGACACAAGAACGGAGCATATCCTCTAGGGTCTGAATAGTACGCTCGGTCTGTCCATCTGTTTGAGGATGAAAGGCCGTGCTAAGATTCAAATAAGTACCCATAGCGGATTGAAAGGTTTGCCAAAGACGTGAAGTAAAGCGACCATCACGGTCCGAGATTATGTCAAGAGGTATGCCATGACGGCATATAATCTCATCAGTATAGATTCGAGCAAGTTTCTCCACTTTATAATCTTCACGAATGGGAAGAAAGTGGGCTGATTTGGTCAAACGATCAATTATCACCCAGATACTTTCGTGACCAGAAGGTGTTCGAGGTAGCTTGGTAATAAAGTCCATTATATGTAGGATCCCGGATACAGCCAGTACAATGAAATTGTCAGCCCCTAAAGCGAGTACTGGTCCCATTGCCATGAACTGTACCAGGATCATCGTGAGCTACTGGCGATACTGGGGACAGGCCCAAAAAACTGGGGTCAAGCCCAAACAACTGGGGTCAAGCCTAAATAACTGGTGTCAAGCCCAAACAACTGGGGTCAAGCCCAAATAACTAGATACTTATATGGATACTCAATCCTTTGTTAAGGATACCTAAACCTTCTGCAAAACTCAGAATCAAGTGAAAGGAGGATAAAGGATCCAGGATCCTTATCCTTGTATATAGGATAATTAAATAATGAAATAGATTGAGATTAGATCATTACCAGGATGAGGATCATCCATCCTCTAAGGATCCTTCAAGGATGTGGATCATGAATATTGCTAAGGATCACAAATCCTTATCACATGAAGTATTTCTTCAGATGAACAACATTCCAAGCTATTGGTAGTAAATCACCTTCCATTGTTAGCAATCTATATGCCCCCTTTCCTGCCTCAGCTTCAATTAGGTAGGGGCCTTCCCACTTTGGTGCCAACTTTCCATCAGCAGGATTTGTGGTATTTTGAAATGCTTTCCTTAATACCATATCACCAACTTGGAAATTCCTGATCCTGACATTTTTGTTATAGGCTCCAGCCATCATTTTTTGATAACTAGCCATCCTTATCCTTGCCAAATCCCTGAGTTCTTCTATAGTATCCAAGTCTTGAACCAAGTTTTCAGCATTTCCTCCAGGATCACGAATGCTTGTTCTTGCAGTAGGAACCACCATCTCTGTAGGGATCACTGATTCTGCCCCAAATACCAAAGAAAATGGAGTTTGGCCAGTGGCATTCTTGGGAGTTGTCCTATCAGCCCATAGTACATAAGGTAGTTCTTCTGCCCACTTTCCTTTCTTGGATCCAAGCTTCTTCTTCAAATTGTTGATGATGATCTTGTTGGATGATTCTGCTTGACCATTAGCTTGTGGGTAGAGTGGTGTTGATGTTATAATCTTAATCCCCCAGCTGTCACAAAAGTTAGTAGTTCTACTCCCAAAAAATTGGGATCCATTATCACAAACAATTTCTGAAGGAATACGAAATCTAGTAATAATGTTTCTTTTAATAAAGGATATCACTTCCTTTTCTCTAACTTGAGCAAAGGCTTCAGCCTCTATCCACTTGGAGAAGTAATCAGTCATAGCAAGCATGAATACTTTTCCACCAGGTGCCTTTGGAAGCTTACCAACTATATCCATTCCCCATCTCATAAATGGCCAAGAAGAGGATATAGGATGCAAAAGCTCTGCTGGTTGATGAAGGATATTACTATATCTCTGACAAGGATCACACTTCTTGGCATATTCCACAGCATCCTTCTTTATAGTAGGCCAATAGTATCCTGTCCTCAGGATCCTTGAGAATAATGCCCTGCCCCCAGTATGGTTTCCACAATCTCCTTCATGAAAATCCTTTAGGACTTCTTGGATTTCAGGATCCTCAATGCATCTTAGATATGGACCTGCAAGAGATCGTTTATATAACATGTTATTCAATATTGTGAATTGAGATACCTTGATTTTGAAAGCCCTGGGGTTTTCTCCTGTAGGAATCTCTCCATGTTGTATGTATCTCATGATTGGAAGGATCCATGATCCTGAATGAGATTGTGTATCATCACTAGGGATGATTGCAGAATCCTCTCCTATCTCCATGGCTACATGATCCTCAATAGCGGGGGTTAGGATGTGGATAATAGGGATCCTGATATCCTCTGGAATCTTCAAGGATGATCCTAGATTGGCCAATGCATCAGCTTCTGCATTCTCTTCTCTGGGTACCTGTGTCAAACTAAAGGAAACAAAAGAGAGTGCCAATTCTTTGACTATCTCTAAATATTTGATTAGCTTTTCACCTTTAACAGCATAGGATCCACTAAAGTGATTAGTAATTAACAATGAATCTACATGTACCTCAAGATACCTGATCCTCATATGCTTGGCAATTTGCAAACCAGCTATCAAGGCTTCATATTCAGCCTCATTATTAGTAGTTTGAAACTCACAAGCTATGGAGTGGGGTATTATGTCCCCTGTGGCGATTTTAGTAGTATTCCAAGTCCTGTTCCTTTGACATTAGAAGCTCCATCAGTGAAGAGTATCCAAGGATCCTTAGTTTCTTCAAGCTGTTGAACTTCTAACTCAGCTTCCCTTTGCAAGTCACTACTAAAATCTGCCACAAAGTCAGCTAAGGCTTGGGATTTGATGACAGTCCTTGGTTCATATCTTATATCATAAGCACTAAGCTTCACTGCCCACTTAGCCATCCTTCCTGACATTTCAGGTTTCCTGAGAACATTCTTAATTGGAAAATTAGTCTTAACAATAATGGCATGAGTTTCAAAATAATGTCTTAATTTAGTAGATGCCATAATTAAAGCAAGGATAAGTTTTTCTAAATGTGAATACCTGGATTCAGCATCAAGCAAACTCTTACTTACATAATAGACATGATGTTGTGTACCTTCGTGATCCTTAACAAGGACCGCACTTACTGCTTTAGAGGATACAGGATACCGCCAAATACAAGGATAATATATCCCCTTTTTCTGGTTTCATCAAGGCAGGGGCTGAGGATAGGTAATCCTTAAGAGCTTTGAGAGCATTTTCATGCTTTTCAGTCCACTCAAATTTCTTGTTCTTCCTCAAAATGTCATAGAATTCTTTGCATTTTTCTGAGGATTTGGATATGAACCTGTTCAAGGCTGCGATCCTGCCTGTCAATCTTTGCAAATCCTTGGCATTGTCAGGAGATTTGATATTCACAATAGCCTTAATTTGCTCTGGACTTGCTTCAATGCCTCTTTTTTTCACCATATAGCCTAGGAATTTACATGCTTTAACACCAAAATGACACTTGGAAGGATTTAGTTTCATATTAAATTTATCAAGGATATTGAATGCTTCCTCCAAGTCTCTAAGGTGATCCTCAGCTTTCTTGGACTTAATCACCATGTCATCTATATAGACTTCCATAGTGTGTCCAATTTGTTCCTTGAACATCATATTGACTAGCCTTTGATAAGTAGCACCTGCATTCCTTAGTCCAAATGGCATAGCAATATAACAATATATACCAGTTGGGGTCATAAAGGCTGTATCCTCTTGATCAGATGGTTCCATCTGAATTTGTTGAAATCCAGATGAAGCATCCATAAAAGTTAACAACTCATGACCCGCTGTAGCATCCACCATGGAGTCAATGTGGGGTAATGGGAAAGGATCCTTGGGACATGCCTTGTTTAAATCAGTAAAATCGACACATACCCTCCACTTTCCATTTTTCTTTTGAACAACAACCACATTGGCTAACCACCTTGGATACTTAACCTCTCTTATCATACCTGCCCGAAGTAGTTTATCTACCTCCTCCTGGATAATAACACTCCTTTCAGGTGCAAACTTCCTCCTCTTCTGATGTATAGGCTTGAATGACCTGTCAATGCCAAGCTTATGAGTAATTATATCTTTAGATATACCTGTCATGTCCTCATGCTTCCAGGCAAAGATAGTTTTCCTTCGTTTAAGGAAGGATACTAGATTCTGTTCAATGTTGCTGAGGATCCCTGATCCTATGAAGACGATGGATTCAGGATCATGAGGATTGTTTTGGTCAAAAATCAAGCAATGACAATGTAACCAAACTTTCTATTGTGAGGTATGATGCTTGAATTGATGAACAATAATGAGGATCACTCTGAAATGTAATGAACAAGTGACACGAAGATTTATACAAGGAAAAAGCCATTGATCAATGAATGATCTCCGACATAAAAAACCTCGGGTGATGGAAACTACCGATCACCAACTCAAATTAAACAATAAATGTGTTACAACTTCGGATGATAGCGAGCTAAGTACAAGGATCACTATAGTATATTGTGTAGAAAAGTGTGTAATCGCCAAGTGAGTTAACGGGAGCTGGTGAGAGCAGTTGTAAGAGTGTGTGTGTAGCCAAAAATAGCCAAGTGTTTTCTAATTAGCTCGCTACCCCTTTAAAAATGGAAAATATCTACTCTAACTAACATTCCGCAAATGGTGCAAGTCCTCCACGACTCCATAACGTCCACTTCTGGCCAAGCATGTGCGGAATAAACATAGAATATACTCCAGGAATATCGCCAAGACCAAGTCCAAGATAATACTCCTGCATGTGACACCTGTGTCACTTCAACCATCAAACAAATGCCAAACCAATGAAATATTGTATTTCATACTTGGGATTTGTAAAAATATGTGTATCGTTTGCACATATCGACTCTTGTTCGATTTTAAGCTTTAAATCGCTTTCTGGAGGGTTATACGCACTTTGATGCGTAAATATAACCAGTTTAATCCAACGAACACTCCAGAATAGTGAAATAGGCTTAACATACCTTAAATAACCTTTACATAACTTAGAAATAAGTTTTAAAGGCTTTGGTATGGCAAAAACAAGTTAATTCGCTTATAGGGACTAAACTTGACAAACTGCGAAAGTATGCCAATTTGAACGGTAACGAACATTCTGGAACATGACCATAAGTTAAACACACCTTAAATATCCTTAATATAGCTTATAAATAGGCTTTGAGGGGTTCGGTGTGCTAAAATAAACTTTTGGGTCATTCAGGGACTAAAAGCGTCAAAAAGTGCACAAGTTTGCACTTTCGCGCATATCTTACGTTCTGAATACATCCGGACCTCCAAAAATTTATGTAAGCATTATAATATTATTCTTTAGTGTTTGGCTTGTCAAAAATCCATTCGTCGCGCAATTTGGACCGTTTTTGCGTTCGTTACGACTCCCGTCGTAATTAACCGAACAACGCAACCGTACGGCCAAACGAACTGACATCCGAGATATTTTTGAGCATGTTTTGAGTTACCTATACTTTAACTTCATTTTAGAGCCTTGAAATGAGGTTAACGGGGTTCAAACGCATCGAAAATAGCTTAAACGGGCTGCAGGGACCATTTCTGCCATTTTTGAAACTTTTCTGAATATGACACATGGTGGCGTAGCGCGAGCATCCCCTGCCTATTCCGTTGCGCTACGCGAGCGCCTCATCTGGGCAGAAACATTGCATCTGGTCCATTTTCACTTTCGCACACGGTTTTGGGCAATACCATGGGCTCAAATGGTTTTCTAAAACCAGGGTTTTGAGGTGGAGGGTTGAGATTGAAGCACTGTTAACGAGGAATGATCTTAACGGCTCTACAAATCCTATAAATACCCCCTTGCCTTCATTTGTAAAACCCATAAGAATCTTGATTTGAGAAGCTCTAAGTTGAAACCATTGTTTCATACCTGAGCTACTTGGATCGAGATTAGCATTCGGGGACCCTTCGTAAGTATTCCTTCGTTCTTTTATTGCTTTTCGAGTCCGAAAGTCAAACTTTGTTTGACTTTCTGCATTGACCAGTTTATGGTCAATGCGAAGTTCGTTTGAAGGACTATGCCTACTGATTACCACGTTGTCTAGCGTCGTAAGGGTAAGCGATCTAATAAATCGCTTATACCTTCAAACCCGACCCATTTGGTCGATCATTAGGATCCGACCAAACACATTAGGTGACCATAGCATATAGGGAATAACCTTCCGAGGTTATACCTTATGGTCACATCGTTTGAGTAGTTGTATGATAGGTAGTTTATATGCCTTAGGTAAATTACCAGAATACCCTTTTCATGTATAATTGGTAATTAAGCATATGTAACCTAAACTTTTGTCACATAACTGATTATGTAACATGTTTAGGCATATAACACTTGTCATAGGGCTAGTTAGACGTCTCGAGTGCGCTTTTGCGCGCACGACGCGTTAAAGTAGCATAAACTACCTTAATGGGTCGTAATGGGTCATAAGCACTTAGGATAGGTTTCATTTAGTATGTAGGCTTTGATAAACCATATTACACGAGTCTCCACACTCGTTTGGTTTACGAACCCTCATTCTATCCGATCCTCCGATCTAGGTCCGGTTTATTAACATAGTTACCTATATTAGGTGCCATTTGATATCCGCGATCTCTAGCATTGTTTGGTTGTTACTCAAGGACTACTAAGCAATCTCAAGTGAGTACATAGACCCCTCTTTTACTGTTTTCCAAACGTTTTGGGGTGGAACACATGTGCCTACTTGTTACTTTCATGCTTTCACATCATATACTTTCTATGTTCATTAGTACATTTATAGTACATGTTTTACATTACATTTCATGCTATGTATGCCCATTGTGTGCATACTTAGTACAGTTGTTTCACGTCGCATGCTATGTATGTCTATTGTTGCATACTTAGTACAGTTGTTTCACGTCACATGCTATGTATGTCTATTGTTGCATACTTAGTACAGTTCACATGCTATGTATGTCCATTTGTTGCATTGTTCATCATACTTAGTACATTTGTTATTCATCACATGCTTACATTTTGGATACACATTACATGATTTACATTAGACATGAACATTTTACTTTGGTAGTTTGGTTTGAGTAAGTGATTAAGTAACAAGGCGTGTGTAATATGATACAAGCATGGTGGATACGCCGCTGGTACTTCCTATATATAAGTGTTTGTATGGTATTACATGTCGTAGCGTTATTTGAATCATTTCAGTTTGAGACATATAACATTTTATATAAATAACATACTTTTCACAAGACATTGATTTACAAACAACTTATCTTATACAAACTCATCTTACATGGTTATTCATTTAACCATACATTATTCTCTTATTTATACATATCATCTGATCTTATCGTTTTTCAAATGATTTACAAGACAAAGCAAATTACAAGGTTCATGACTAAACATTTTCTCAAACATAAGTCATGAATCCTATTTTCTCAAAACATATGTATCTCACAGGCATTTTTATGCTGACGTACCTATTTTCACATGTGTTTTCAGGAGATGATGCATAGGACTTATCAAGACATACTTAGGCGGACCTGTGCCTTAGTGACTTAAAACGAGACAAGAACTAGTTAATTTATGTTATGTACTCTTTGTTTCTTGTTTAAAGACAATGTAACTCGCTTGTTTGATGAATAAAACGAAACTTTAATTTCCATGGTTGTGAAACATTAATTCTGTTACAACACTCCCCGACGTTTCCGCCACGTTTCGTTGTCTCACGTGGTCGGGGTGTGACACTGCAAAACAATTTCGAATTCAAAGTAGACAACCGTTAGTACAAGGATCCTTATGATGATCCATGATCCTGATCCTGTAATACTTCTGAGGATCACTAATTTAAATAGAAGTAAGGATCACTAAGCCCAACAGCGATTGAGGATCACTGATCATTTAGAAATCCACCCCTAACAATTGCCCCCAAAATATAAGGAGTAATTATGTAAATAAATGAGTTATATTTTGTTCTTATCCGCAATCAACCAACGGATAACTAGCCGTTGTAATCGGACTAGCCGTTACGAACATGACGTCACTAAGATGACTATCCTGCAAAACCATTATTATAAATAGGAGTTAGGGATATGGATCAATCAGCATTCAAATTCAAGAGAAACTCCCTTTAAATTCTCATCCGACGATCAAGCAGGTATCTCTTTTCCTTTTCTCCCTTTACGTTTTCTTTCTCTGTTCATCTTCTTCTCTATTGCTATGACCAAGATGACGTTAAGATCCTCACCGGCTAAGGATCACAAGAAGGACAGTCCTCTCAAGAGTCAGGGGATCATCAAAGATTTGGCGAATGAAAGGTGCTGTTTCACTGATCCACAAATAGATAGAATCCGCTATTGTTTTTCGGCAAACACCGATTTCAAGCCTTTTGACCCCACCGTTCTAAGCGATTATGTTTCTGAGACTTGGGTAGCCTTCCCGGTCACACCTTTCACAATAGGATACACATATCCTTTCCCTGAACTCACCCAGTCTTTCTTCTCTCTTACCGGCATTTCTTATATTCAAGCTATGCCAATGATCTGGAGGGTCTTATATACCCTTGAGAGGATCATTGAGCAAGAAGGAATCGAACTGGGAATGTCAGAATTGGCCGAAATGTATGATCTCACAACATTTGGATCCCACCGATATCTATTCAAGCGTAAACCTGGTGAAGAACATCCCATCTTCAAAGCCACTAAGAATGATACTAACTGGAAACGGAGATTCTTCTTTGTCAGAAGGGATTCTCTCCCTGATGGAAAGGATCTGCCAAGGAAATGGAGCACCCATGGTAGGATAGAGGATCCTTAGAAGGATCGCTGAGTAAGCTTGTATCTGAAGAGGATTACTAACATGCTTTTGTTTCTTTTGTACAGCTATCATTGTTTCACATATTATACCCTCACCTGCCACCAAGGAGAGACTTGCTGCTTTCAGAAAACTTGATCCTGCAATAAGGTCATTCAAAGCAAATACCCAGGATTCTCAAGAGGTATCCTCAGGTTCTGTCACGATGTCAAGTAAGTATCCTGTTCTTTTTATAATTAAATGTTTAAATAAATAATTAAATAGAAATAGGATAAGGATACTTATCTGTTTTGGGTGTGTAGGTGCCGGGAAATCTTCAAAGTCTGCCTCCAAATTCAGTGTCACTGATCTAGACACTATCAGATCCTCCAAGAAGAAGTCTGATGCTAGCCCTTCCATTGTTATCCCCAAGGCTACCACTTCAAGGGGAAGAGGTGGAAAGAAAAGAAAGACCTCTGAAGCCGACAACCTTCAAGGCTTGCCTCTGATCCGCCATCAATTCCACGAGTACTTTAATGATGTAAGGATCCCTGACTCAGCTTAGTTATCCTATCCACTTGAGGATCACTTGATCCTAATCTTTGCATTGTCTTTTTTGTAGAAATTTGCGAAGATTGAGGACTATGTTGGGAATGTTGAGGAGCTTGAGGAGAAATACTCTGATCTCCAAAAGGTGGCGGTGCTCAAGGATCACAAGATTGCTTCCCTTGAAAAGGATCTCATTGATGCCAAAGCTAAGACAGCTGCAATCCTGATCAATGTTGATTATGAGAAGCACGAGATCACAGAGGATGCCAAGGTCTCCGCTGCCATTTCCATGTACAAGACCAAGCTACAGATGGCCCAAGAAGCTCAGGATCCTGCCTTTGATAAGAGCAACTAGGACGTGGAAGGCTGGAAGGCCAGGCTAGCTGAGTTGGAGGACGAGGATGAGGCTGATGAGGTTCTGGCAATGGCAAGGATCAGGTGAAGGACATGGAAGCTGGAGGAGATGGTGATGCAGTGAAGGCATAGGCTGCAGCAATGGGCGATGAAGGACATTTCTAGACGTAGCCGGAGCCCATTTTTTAGTTTGGTTATGGTTTTTTGTTTTGATGATGTTTTGATGAACAATGGTTGGTCTGTACTTAAACAATAGTAATTAGGGTTGAGGATCATGGATGATCCTTTGAACAATAGGTAGGATAATGGGTGGTGGATGGGTCCTCTGTTTGGGGGATGAAGCCACTCGTTATCCTTCCGTCTTTAATTTCCTGCACCTGTTAGACCTATGAACAATGGACACCCTTTGCCAACCCATGTGGACGGGCCACGTTTTGCTGGTAGAAACGTGGGTTGGCAATTTTGACAACCTTAAAGGGTTTTAATCTTTTGTGAATAAAATAACTTTAACTTTTTGGCTTATCCTGTGTTGATATCCTTGTTGATATTTTACTTTCCAACTGTTGTGATGTTTATTTTGTTTAAACTTATCAAGTAAAGAAAAAATTTTAAAAAATATCCCCAAAAAGTTTAGGATATGATCAAGGATCACATATCCCACAATCGATAAGTTCTGAAAAGTAATATAGGTTAAGGATCATAAGTTTAGTTGTCAAAGGATAAGGGTCACTTAAATAAATAATGAATAAAATCAAAATAGTCAAGGATCATACCTGAGAATCCAAGTTAGGATCCTATCCTATAACACTTATAATCAGGATAACCCGAAGGACAAACCTTAGTAGAAGATAAGGATCAAGGATCCTTGGTCATTTAGCTTCAAAAACCTGAAATAGGATATAACTTGGGACTAAGCCAATATAAGATGAAAGTTAGTAACTGGGGACAAGCCCAACAATTCTGGGGACAAGCCCAATATACTGGGGACAAGCCCAAGGATAACTGAGGACAAGCCCAAGGATAACTAGGGACAAGCCCAAGGATAACTGGGGACAAGCCCAAGGATCGTATGTAAACTGGAGTATGGCCCTCACTGGCGACTATCCAAACTTAGTGACATGAAAATGCCAAAACCTTAGCTAACGTGAAAACGTTAGAAACCTTAGGAACGGATGTATGGTACGTCTACCATTATACGTAGGATCCTGAATATAGCCAGCACAATGAAATTGTCAGCCCCTAAAGCGAGTACTGGTCCCAATGCCATGAACTATACCAGGATCATCGTGCGCTACTGGCGAAACTGGGGACAGGCCCAAACTGGGGACTAGCCCAAATAACTGGGGTCAAGCCCAAATAACTGGGGTCAAGCCCAAATAACTGGATACTTCTGTGGATACTCAATCCTTAGTTAAGGATACCTGAACCTTCAAAATTCAAAATCATGTAAAAGGAGGATAAAGGATGCAGGATCCTTACCCTTATATGGGATAATTAAAGAATGAAATAGTTTGAGATTAGAATGTTACCAGAAAGAGGATCATCTATCCTTTGAGGATCCTTCAAGGATACTTGTCAAGTAAGGATCATGGATCCTGATCACATGAAATATTTCTTCAAATGAATAGCATTCCAAGCTCTTGGTAGCAAATCACCTTCCATTGTTAGCAATCGATATGCCCCCTTTCCTGCTTCAGCTTCAATCAAATAGGGGCCTTCCCACTTTGGTGCTAGCTTTCCGTCAGCAGGATTGGTGGTATTTTGGAATGCTTTCCTTAATACCATATCACCAACTTGGAATTTCCTGATCCTGACGTTTTTGTTGTAAGCTCCAGCCATCCTTTGTTGATAACTGGCAATCCTTATCCTTGCCAAGTCCCTGATTTCCTCTATAGTATCCAGGTCTTGAACCAAGTTTTCAGCATTTTCTTCAGGATCACGAATGCTTGTTCTTGCAGTTGGAACCACCATCTTTGTAGGGATCACTGATTCTGCCCCAAATACCAAAGAAAATGGAGTTTGGCCTGTAGCATTCTTGGGAGTTGTCCTATCAGCCCAAAGTACATAAGGTAGTTCTTCTGCCCATTTTCCTTTCTTGGATCCAAGCTTCTTCTTCAAATTGTTGATGATGATCTTGTTAGATGATTCTGCCTGACCATTAGCTTGTGGGTAGACTGGTGTTGATGTTATCATCTTAATCCCCCAACTGTCACAAAAGTTAGTGGTTCTATTCCCAATAAATTGGGATCCATTATCACAAATAATCTCAGAAGGGATACCAAATCTAGTAATAATGTTTCTTTTAATAAAGGATATAACTTCCTTTTCTCTGACTTGAGCAAAGGCTTCAGCCTCTATCCACTTAGAGAAGTAATCAGTCATAGCAAGCAAGAATACTTTTCCACCAGGTGCCTTAGGAAGCTTTCCAACTATATCCATTCCCCATCTCATGAATGGCCAAGAAGAGGATATAGGATGCAAGAGCTCTGCTGGTTGGTGAAGGATATTACTATGCCTCTGACAAGGATCACACTTCTTGGCATACTCCACAGCATCCTTCTTCATAGTGGGCCAATAGTATCCTGTCCTCAGGATCCTTGAGAATAATGCCCTGCCCCCAGTGTGGTTTCCACAATCTCCTTCGTGGAAATCCTTTAGGACTTCTTGGATTTCAGGGTCCTCAATGCATCTTAGATATGGTCCTACAAGAGATCGTTTATACAACATATTATTCAATATTGTAAATTGAGATACCTTAATTTTGAAAGCCCTAGGGTTTTATCCTGTAGGGATCTCTCCATGTTGTATATATCTCATGATTGGGAGGATCCATGATCCTGAATGAGATTGAGTATCATCACTAGGAATGACTGCAGAATCTTCTCCTATCTCCATAGCTACATGATCCTCTATAGCAGGGGTCAGGATATGGATAATAGGGATCTTGATATCCTCAGGGATCTTCAGAGATGATCCTAAATTGGCTAGTGCATCAGCTTCTGCATTCTCTTCCCTTGGTACCTGTGTCAAACTAAAGGATACAAAAGAGAGTGCCAATTCTTTGACTATCTCCAAATATTTGATTAGCTTTTCACCTTTAACAGCATAGGATCCATTAAAGTGATTAGTGATTAATAATGAATCTACATGTACCTCAAGATACCTGATCCTCATATGCTTTGCAATTTGCAAACCAGCTATCAAGGCTTCATACTCAGCCTCATTGTTGGTAGTTTGAAATTCACAAGCTATGGAGTGGGGTATTATGTCCCCCTATGGCGATTTTAGTAGTATTTCAAGCCCTGTTCCTTTTACATTAGAGGCTCCATCAGTGAAGAGTATCCAAGGATCCTTAGTTTCTTCAAGCTGTTGGACTTCTAACTTAGCTTCTTTTTGCAAATCACTACTAAAATCTTCCACAAAGTCAGCTAAGGCTTGGGATTTGATGGCAGTCCTTGGTTCATATCTTATATCATATGCACTCAGCTTCACTGCCCACTTAGCCATCCTTCCTGACATTTCTGTTTTCCTGAGAACATTCTTAATTGGGAAATTAGTTTTAACAATAATGGCATGAGTCTCAAAATAATGTCTCAATTTAGTAGATGCCATAATTAATGCAAAGATAAGTTTTTCTAAATGTGAATACCTGGATTCAGCATCAAGTAAGCTCTTACTTACATAATAAACAGGATGTTGTGTACCTTGGTGATCCTTAACAAGGACCACACTTACTGCTTTTGAGGATACCGCCAAGTATAAGGATAACACATCTCCCTTTTCTGGTTTCATCAAGGCTGGTGCTGAGGATAGGTAATCCTTAAGAGCTTTAAGGGCACTTTCATGCTTCTCAGTCCATTCAAATTTCTTGTTCTTCCTCAGGATATCATAGAATTCCTTACACTTTTCTGAGGATTTGGATATGAATCTGTTCAAGGCTGTGATCCTGCCCGTCAATCTTTGCACATCTTTAGCATTGGCAGGAGATTTGATATTCACAATAGCCTTAATTTGTTCTGGACTTGCTTCAATGCCCCTCTTTGTTACCATATATCCTAAGAATTTACCTGCCTTCACACCAAAATGACACTTAGAAGGATTAAGTTTCATATTATATTTATCAAGGATATTGAATGCTTCCTCCAAGTCTTTAAGGTGATCCTCAGCCTTCTTGGACTTAACCACCATGTCATCAATATAAACTTCCATAGTGTGCCCAATTTGTTCCTTGAACATCATATTTACTAGCCTTTGATAGGTAGCACCTGCATTCCTTAATCCAAATGGCATAGCAATATAACAGTATATACCAGTTGGGGTCATAAAGGCTGTATCCTCTTGATCAGATGGTTCCATCTGAATTTGTTGAAATCCAGATGAAGCATCCATAAAAGTTAACAACTCATGACCCGCGGTAGCATCCACCATGGAGTCAATGTGGGGTAATGGGAAAGGATCCTTGGGACATGCCTTGTTTAAATCTGTAAAATCGACACATACCCTCCACTTTCCATTTTTCTTTTGAACAACAACCACATTGGCTAACCATCTTGGATACTTAACCTCTCTTATCATACCTGCCCGAAGTAGCTTATCTACCTCTTCCTGGATAATAGCATTCATTTCAGGCGCAAACTTCCTCCTCTTTTGATGAATTGGCTTGAATGACCTGTCAATGCCAAGTTTATGAGTAATTATATCTTTAGATATACCTGTCATATCCTCATGTTTCCAGGAAAAGGTGATTTTCATTCTTTTGAGGAAGGATACTAGCTCCTGTTCAATATCGCTAAGGATCCCTGATCCTATGAAGATCTTGGATTCAGGATCATCAGGATCCATGAGGATTTCTTTCAAATCCTGTTCTCTTGCCTCCAAGACATCTCTTGAAGGATACTTTAATTGCTATTGCTCCCTTGGTCTTGAGGCTGGTTTCATTGATGAGGTATAGCAATTTTTAGCCTCCTGTTGATCACTCTCAATTTTCACCACTCCCCAAGGACTTGGAAGCTTTACACATTGATGATAGGTGGATGGGACTGCCTTCATGTCATGTATCCATGGCCTGCCAAGGATAACATTACAACATGATAAGAAATCTATAACACAAAACTTTTGATAAGAATGCAATCCTTCAATATAGATTGGGAGTTTGATGTCCCCCAATGTATTCTTAGTTTCTCCACTGAATCCCACAAGTACTGAGGATCTTAGGATAATATCAGACTCTGGGATATTCATCTTCTTGAGAACATCAAGCTGAATGATGTTCACAGAGCTTCCTCCATCTATAAGGATCCTGCGAACAAAGTGGTTAGAAATAAATAATGTAATTACAAGACCATCATGGTGAGGATCCTGAACGTCAACACGATCATCCTCATCAAAGGTTATGACTTTATCCTGGGTAACAACGGAGGTCCGGACAGGCCTGTCTCCATTATCCATCTTGGTTTCCTTAGCATGCCTTTTGGCTGTTGAAAAGGAGGTACCACAGATATCTGATCCACCGGATATGAAATTTATGACTTGTGCATCTGCTGGAGGAGCAGGAGCCCTTTCTGGGATCCTTTTAGGATCATGGATCCTTGATTTCTTCCGTCCCAAGAGTTCCTTCAAATGCCCCTTGCTCAAGAAGTAACCAATTTCCTTTCTTAGTGCAATACACTCTTCAGTGAGATGCCCAAAATCCTCATGATATGCACACCACTTGGACTTATCCTTTGTAGCAGCTGGTTTATCACTCTTCCTTGGCCACCTAGCTTTCTCACCTAAATTCTGCATTGCAAGGATTAGTTCATTGTTATCAACAGAAAAACAGTATTCAGAAATAGGAGGATAATCCTCATCATCCTCTTCTTGTTCCACTGCATGCACATTCTGTAACAACGAGTCAACAACAAAGTTGAGTGAGTTCACGTTTGGTTGTTTAGTTTTAAGTTGTTTCTGAAAAACGTGGTTTGACTTTCATTGGCTTATTTGCCGTGGGGTTTACCCAGTAGTTGAAAGTATGTTTAACCAGTTCCTTTTCATTACCTAAACCATAACCATAATCAGTGGGGGGCTTCCCCATGTGAACCACTAGACCATACATATCGACTACTAACGCAAATAAGTTGTGCCTTACATCAGTGTCTATCATCACTGACAGTTTGCCATAGTCCATTAGTACACGCCCGTCCGAACGGCACGGTGTGAGGTTTGTTAAACCTAATAGCGCTATTAACTAATGACCCGCTCGCCATTGGCCTCGGCGATTAAGTCGAAATAAATTGAGGGACTTCATGATAGAGTTTTGTCTAGTAAGTTTTAAGGTTGTTGTCCTACCCAAGGAGGACGAACGTACGAATTCTACCCAAGGAGAATACGCAGAATTATTATTGGCATCCTACCTATGGAGGATGACCGTACATATCCTACCCAAGGAGGATATGTAGATCCCGTTTTAATTTCTTTAACCCATTCCCAACCACCGGGAATCCCATGCCTTAGAAAGTGTGTGAACTCACCTTGGTTTGCTCGGTTAGATTCTCAAATATAGCTAACAGTCAAGGTTGGTTAATCACGTCCTAATATGATTACCAGTTAGTCATTTAGTGGTTTCAAATAGAGCACAAAGTTCCTACACATATCTACTACATAACATGTATTCACTTTAATAGTTCACGCTCATATAAACATTCCACCAATAGCTACTCAAGAGCAAGCATACGATATTGCACATATTACTTTCATTGACATATAACATGTTAGATCATCCTCAGATAACATACTCGACATTTAGACCCGCAAATTACTACTTATGTCGTTTCAGCTTTAATATTCAAAATCGGGCTGTTTTCGGACATTTTAATAAAATAGTTAACTTATTCCAAAAATTCCCAAATTTTTGCAGAATGTCTTAAACGATCCAAATATTATTGTGTAAAAATATCGGGGTTCAGTTCATTACCAATATTTTATAAAAAATCATTTTCCGGACTGAAATCAGATTTATCTTTTTCTGACTGCAGTCTACGGAATAATTTATTTAAAATTCATCGAGAGTCCGATTTATGAAATTCCAGTGAGAGAATTACAAATACATCGGTGGTCATCTACAGTACAAATTTCATGATCTAACTCTACACCGAATTCAAGTTATGACAGAAAACAGAACACATATTTTCAGCAGCAAAAATGCAGCTTTAGCTGCTGTTACAAAACGACACTTTAAAAATAGTAAACAAAGTCCCAAAATTATGATTCCAGTGCCATTAGAACCATATTTCATAATACATAAATCTAGACTTCAGAAAATACATTTTTCGTTTTTTTAAGGTCCTGTTACGGCCAACTGAAGTTGGCTGTAATCACTAAACAGCCTACTGTTTCAGCTTTTAACTTTCTAACTTGTGTTCGATTGATTCCGTTAACATGTTTAGTGATCACAACAACATCAAACATCAATATTAACAAGCAAATCATCAGGAAATCAATAAGAATCATAACAACATCATATTAACATCACTTCATCACTAGACTAGTTTATGTTCAAGACTTGTTTAAGGTTCTTTAGAGTTTCTTATCATTTTGATCACTACACATCTTTAACCACCTAAACAAGATGTAAGAAGCAAATATCTAAGTTCTTACCACTAGTTCAAGACTAGGGAAGTTCAAGAGTAGAAAAGTGGTGGATAAAAGAAGACGAGAGTGGTCCTTCAACTTCCGAGAGCACCAAGCTTCGGGGACCCTAACTAGCTTAGAAAAATAAAAACAATGCTTCTAGCATTATTTTGGTGTTCCTGGTAAAGTCCGGTTGTTCGGTTGGGTGTTGTTCCGTTAAAGTGCTTAATTAATCCGTAAAGTGTCCTACATATATATTTTTGTAACGTTTTTAATTTTCAACACTCAGGAAAGCATACCGGACTATTTAGTAACTTTTCTGTACACTACTAGTATGTTAACAAGCACATGTAAGTATAACACAGAATTCAGAAAGCAGTTAGGTGATTCAGCACAATCATCAAGCACTTTAATTATGATTAATAAATTGTACGGATACATGAAATTATGAGGGTTGTCACAAAACCACTTGTTATCCTGCCATCTTTTATTTCCTGCACTTTTAAGACCTGTTAACAATGGACACCCTTTGCCAACCCAAGTGGATGGGCCACGTCTTGCTGGTAGAAATTTGGGTTGGCAATTTTGACAACCTTAAAAGGGTTTAACTTTTGTGAATAAATAAAACTTTAACTTTTTGGCTATTTCCCGTGTTGTTATCCTTGTGAATTCTTTATTTCTCGACTGTTGTTGTATACTTTGTTTGAATTTATTAAGTAAAGAAGAAAAGTTTGACAAATCATGTTTAAAAGTTTTAGGATATGATCAAGGATCAAATATCCTATAGTCGATAAATTCAGAAAAGTTATGTAACTTAAGGATCATTAGTTCTGTTGTCAAAGGATAAGGGTCACCTATATGAATAATGAATAAAATCAAAGTGATCAAGGATCATACCTGAGAATCCAAGTTAGGATCCTTACCCTTTAACATTTATAATCAGGATAACCAAAAGACAAACCTTAGTAAAAGGTAAGGATCAGGAATCCTTAGCTGTTTAACTTCAAAAACCTGAAACAGAACATAACTTGGGACTAAGCTAATATAAGAGAAGAGTTAGTAACTGGGGACAAGCCCAACAATTCTGGGGACAAGCCCAATATACTAGGGACAAGCCCAAAGGATAACTGGGGACAAGCCCAAAGGATAACTAGGGACAAGCCTAAATGTCACACCCCGTCCACGTAGAACATACAAAACGTGGCGGAAACATCGGGGAGTGTTGTAACAGAATTAATTGTTTCAAATCCATGGCAATATAAGTTTCGTTTTATTGATTAATAGTGTTACAATGTCTTAACAAACAAAGAAAAACAACATAATTAACTAGTCTTGCATCTTTTATTGTCACTAAAGTCCAAGTCTGCCTATGTGTATCTTGATCATCTTATGCAACAGCTCCTGAAAAACACATGTGAAAATAGGTACGTCAGCATAAAAATGCCTGTGAGATACATAGGTTTTTGTGAAAATAGGTTTCATGACTTATGTTTGAGAAAATGTTTAGTCATGAACCTTGTAATTTGCTTTGTCTTGTAAATCATTTGAAAAACAATGAGTTCAGATGATATGTATAAATAAGTGAATAATGTATGGTTAAATGAATAACCCTGTAAACTGAGTTTGTATAAGATAAGTTGTTTGTAAATCAATGTTTTGTGAAAAGTATGTTATTTGTATAAAATGTTCTATGTCTCAAACTGAAATGATTCAAATAACGCTACGATATGTAATACTATACAAACACTTATATATAGGAAGTACCAGCGGCGTATCCACCATGCTTGTATCATATTACACACGCATCGTTACTTAATCACTTAATCAAACCAAACCATCAAGATGTACAATGTTCATGTCTAATGTAAATCATGTAATATGTATCCAAAATGTAATCATGTGATGAATAACAAATGTACTAAGTATGCAACAATAGACATACGTAGCATGTGACCTGTACTAAGTATGCAATAATAGACATACGTAGCATGTGACCTGTACTACGTATACAACAATAGACATACGTAGCATGTGACCTGTACTACGTATACAACAATAGACATACGTAGCATGTAATGTAATGTAAAACGATGTACTAAGTAATGCACAAAATGGGCATACCTAGCATAAGATGTAATAAAATCATGTACTATAATGTACTAACGAACATAGCAGGTATATGATGTTAAAACAGGAAAGCTTGAAAGTAATAAGTAGGCACATGTGTTTCACCCCAAAACGTTTGGAAAACAGTAAAAGAGGGGTCTATGTACTCACTTGAGATTGCTCAGATGTCTAAAGATAATCACCAAGTAATGCTAGAGATCGCGGATATCAAACGGCACCTAATATAGGTAACTATGTTAATAAACCGGACCTAAATCGGAAGATCGGGTAGCATGAGGGTTCGTAAACCAAACGAGTGTAGAGACTCGTGTCATTTGGTTTAACAAAGCCTACATACTAAATGAAACCTAACATAATTGTTTACGACCCATTACGACCCGTTTAGGTAGCTTATGCTACTTTAACGCGTCGTTCGCGTGAAACGCGTTCGGACCGCCTAACTAGTCCTATGACAAGTATTATATGCCTAAACATGTTACATAATCAGTTATGTGACAAAGGTTTAGGTTACATATGCTTAATTACCAATTATACATGAAAAGGGTATTCTGGTAATTTACCTAAGGCATATAAACTACCTATCATACAACTACTCAAACGATGTGACCATAGGGTATAACCTCGGAAGGTTATTCCCTACCTACTATGGTCACCTAATGTGTTTGGTCGAATCCTAATGATCGACAAAATGGGTCGGGTTCGAGGTATAAGCGATTTATTAGATCGCTTACCCTACGACCCTAGACAACGTGGTAATCAGTTGGCATAGTCCCAAGGGACTATAACCAACGTGATTACACTCACGTTGCGAAGTTCAAACGAACTTCGCATTGACCATTACTGGTCAACGCTGAAAGTCAAACAAAGTTTGACTTTCTGACTCGAAAAGCAATAAAATAAGGAAAAGAACGAAAGAATACTTACGAAGGGTCCCCGAATGCTAACTTCGATTAAAAAATCTAAGGTATGAAACAATAGTTTCAACTTAGAGTTTCTCAAATCAAAGTTCTTGTGATTTTGAAGCATGGGGGGTGGGGTATTTATAGTATTCGGTCCACCGTTAAGATCGTTTCATGGAAACCGTGCTTTAATCCCACCCGTACAAGTGTCGGGACCTTATGGTAGCTCAAATACATCCTTATCAGCTGACTAAGCATCTTAGAATGTGTGGTGGTGGATCAAACAGCTGATAACAGGCTGTTAAGTGGTCTGCATCTGGTCTGCAGACCCCATACGCATCGTAGGGCAAACACCCCTACGCATCGTATGGCACAAGTTTGGCAGATTTACACTTTTGGTCCCTGTTATGCAATAAGGTCATTTTTGACACGTTTAAGGCCCGTTAACCCCATTTCAAAGCTCTAAAATGAAGTTAAAGTATAGGGAACTTAATACATGCTCAAAAATATCTCGGATGTCGGTTCGTTTAGCCGTACGGTTGCGATGTTCGGTTAATTACGACGGAATGCGCACAAGCGCGAAAAATGATCCAAATGACGCGATTAATGGATTTTTCTTATGCCGAACACTAAAATAAAATATTTTAGTGCTTACATAAATTTTTGGATGTCCGGATGTATTCAGAACGTAAGTTATGCGTGAAAATGCAAACTTGTGCACTTTTTGACACTTTTAGTCCCTGAATGACCCAAAAGTTTATTTTAGCATACCGAACACCTCAAAGCCTATTTCTAAGCTATGTAAAGGATATTTATGGTATGTTTAACTTATGGCCATGTTCCGGAATGTCTGTTACAGTTCAAATTGGCATACTTTCGCAGTTTGTCAACTTTAGTCCCTGTAAGCGATTTAACTTGATATCACCATACCAAAGCTTCCAAAACTTACTTCTAAGTTATGTAAAGGTTATTTAAGGTATGTTAAGCCTATTTCACTATTCCGGAGTGTTCGTTGCATTAAACTGGTTATATTTACGCATCAGTGCGCGTATAACCTTCCAGAAAGCGATTTAGAGCTTGAAATCGAACAAGAATTTGTATGTGCAAATGATACACATATTTTTACAAATCCCAAGTATGAAATATAATATTTCATTGGTTTGGAATTTGTTTGATGGTTGAAGTGACACAGGTGTCACACTAAAGGATCTTGTGTAAACTGGAGTATGGCCCTCACTGGCGACTATCCAAACTTAGTGACATGAAAATGCCAAAACCTTAGCTAACGTGAAAACGTTAGAAACCTTAGGAACGGATGTATGGTACGTCTACCATTATACGTAGGATCCCGGATACAGCCAGTACAATGAAATTGTCAGCCCCTAAAGCGAGTACTGGTCCCATTGCCATGAACTGTACCAGGATCATCGTGCGCTACTGGCGATATTGGGGACAGTCCCAAAAAACTGGGGTCAAGCCCAAACAACTGGGGTCAAGCCCAAATAACTGGATACTTCTGTGGATACTCAATCCTTTGTTAAGGATACCTAAACCTTCTGCAAAACTCAGAATCAAGTGAAAGGAGGATAAAGGATCCAGGATCCTTATCCTTGTATATAGGATAATTAAAGAATGAAATAGATTGAGATTAGATCATTACCAGGATGAGGATCATCCATCCTCTAAGGATCCTTCAAGGATGTGGATCATGAATATTGCTAAGGATCATAAATCCTTATTACATGAAGTATTTCTTCAGATGAACAACATTCCAAGCTCTTGGTAGTAAATCACCTTCCATTGTTAGCAATCTATATGCCCCCTTTCCTGCCTCAGCTTCAATTAGGTAGGGGCCTTCCCACTTTGGTGCCAACTTTCCATCAGCAGGATTTGTGGTATTTTGAAATGCTTTCCTTAATACCATATCACCAACTTGGAATTTCCTGATCCTGACATTTTTGTTGTAGGCTCCAGCCATCCTTTGTTGATAACTAGCCATCCTTATCCTTGCCAAATCCCTGAGTTCTTCTATAGTATCCAAGTCTTGAACCAAGTTTCCAGAATTTCCTTCAGGATCACGAATGCTTGTTCTTGCAGTAGGAACCACCATCTCTGTAGGGATCACTGATTCTGCCCCAAATACCAAAGAAAATGGAGTTTGGCCAGTGGCATTCTTGGGAGTTGTCCTATCAGCCCATAGTACATAAGGTAGTTCTTCTGCCCACTTTCCTTTCTTGGATCCAAGCTTCTTCTTCAAATTGTTAATGATGATCTTGTTGGATGATTCTGCTTGACCATTAGCTTGTGGGTGGACTGGTGTTGATGTTATCATCTTAATCCCTCAGCTGTCACAAAAGTTAGTTGTTCTACTCCCAATAAATTGGGATCCATTATCACAAACAATTTCAGAAGGAATACCAAATCTAGTAATAATGTTTCTTTTAATAAAGGATATCACTTCCTTTTCTCTAACTTGAGCAAAGGCTTCAGCCTCTATCCACTTGGAGAAGTAATCAGTCATAGCAAGCATGAATACTTTTCCACCAGGTGCCTTAGGAAGCTTACCAACTATATCCATTCCCCATCTCATAAATGGCCAAGAAGAGGATATAGGATGCAAAAGCTCTGCTGGTTGATGAAGGATATTACTATGTCTCTGACAAGGATCACACTTCTTGGCATATTCCACATCATCCTTCTTCATAGTAGGCCAATAGTATCCTGTCCTCAGGATCCTTGAGAATAATGCCCTGCCCCCAGTGTGGTTTCCACAATCTCCTTCATGAAAATCCTTTAGGACTTCTTGGATTTCAGGATCCTTAATGCATCTTAGATATGGACCTGCAAGAGATCGTTTATATAACATGTTATTCAATATTGTGAATTGAGATACCTTGATTTTGAAAGCCCTGGGGTTTTCTCCTGTAGGAATCTCTCCATGTTGTATGTATCTCATGATTGGAAGGATCCATGATCTTGAATTAGATTGTGTATCATCACTAGGGATGATTGCAGAATCCTCTCCTATCTCCATGGCTACATGATCCTCAATAGCGGTGGTTAGGATGTGGATAATAGGGATCCTGATATCCTCTGGAATCTTCAAGGATGATCCTAGATTGGCCAATGCATCAGCTTCTGTATTCTCTTCTCTGGGTACCTGTGTCAAACTAAAGGAAACAAAAGAGAGTGCCAATTCTTTGACTATCTCTAAATATTTGATTAGCTTTTCACCTTTAACAGCATAGGATCCATTAAAGTGATTAGTAATTAACAATGAATCTACATGTACCTCAAGATACCTGATCCTCATATGCTTGGCAATTTGCAAACCAGCTATCAAGGCTTCATATTCAGCCTCATTATTAGTAGTTTGAAACTCACAAGTTATGGAGTGGGGTATTATGCCCCCTGTGGCGATTTTAGTAGTATTCCAAGTCCTGTTCCTTTGACATTAGAAGCTCCATCAGTGAAGAGTATCCAAGGATCCTTAGTTTCTTCAAGCTGTTGAACTTCTAACTCAGCTTCCCTTTGCAAGTCACTACTAAAATCTGCCACAAAGTCAGCTAAGGCTTGGGATTTGATGGCAGTCCTTGGTTTATATCTTATATCATAAGCACTAAGCTTCACTGCCCACTTAGCCATCCTTCCTGACATTTCAGGTTTCCTGAGAACCTTCTTAATTGGAAAATTAGTCTAAACAATAATGGCATGAGTTTCAAAATAATGTCTTAATTTAGTAGATGCCATAATTAAAGCAAGGATAAGTTTTTCTAAATGTGAATACCTGGATTCAGCATCAAGCAAACTCTTACTTACATAATAGACATGATGTTGTGTACCTTCGTGATCCTTAACAAGGACCGCACTTACTGCTTTAGAGGATACAGGATACCGCCAAATACAAGGATAATATATCCCCTTTTTCTGGTTTCATCAAGGCAGGGGCTGAGGATAGGTAATCCTTAAGAGCTTTGAGAGCATTTTCATGCTTTTCAGTCCACTCAAATTTCTTGTTCTTCCTCAAAATGTCATAGAATTCTTTGCATTTTTCTGAGGATTTGGATATGAACCTGTTCAAGGCTGCGATCCTGCCTGTCAATCTTTGCACATCCTTGGCATTGGCAGGAGATTTGATATTCACAATAGCCTTAATTTGCTCTGGACTTGCTTCAATGCCTCTTTTTGTCACCATATAGTCTAGGAATTTACCTGCTTTAACACCAAAATGACACTTGGAAGGATTTAGTTTCATATTAAATTTATCAAGGATATTGAATGCTTCCTCCAAGTCTCTAAGGTGATCCTCAACTTTCTTGGACTTAACCACCATGTCATCTATATAGACTTCCATAGTGTGTCCAATTTGTTCCTTGAACATCATATTGCCTAGCCTTTGATAAGTAGCACCTGCATTCCTTTGTTCAAATGGCATAGCAATATAACAATATATACCAGTTGGGGTCATAAAGGCTGTATCCTCTTGATCAGATGGTTCCATCTTGGGACAATGTCTGATTCAGGGATGTTCATCTTCTTGAGGACATCAAGCTAAATGATGTTTACTGAGCTTCCACCATCTATCAGGATCCATCGAACAAAATGGTTAGAAATAAACAGAGTAATAACAAGACCATCATGATGAGGATCCTGAATATCAACACGATCATCCTCTTCAAAAGTTATAATTTTATCCTTGGTAACAGTGGAGGTTCGGATGGGTCTGTCTCCATTATCCATCTTGGTTTCCTTGGCATGTCTTTTGGCTGCTGAAAAGGAAGTACCACAAATGTCTGATCCACCGGATATGAAGTTTATAACTTGTGCATCTGCTGGAGGAGCAGGAGCCTTTTCTGGGATCCTTTCAGGATCTTGGATCCTTGACTTCTTTCGTCCCAAAAGTTCCTTCAAGTGCCCCTTGCTTAACAAGTAACCAATTTCTTTTCTAAGTGCAATACACTCTTCGGTGAGATGTCCGAAATCCTCATGATATGCACACCATTTGGACTTGTCTTTTGTTGCGGCTGGTTTATCACTTTTCCTTGGCCATCTTGCTTTCTCACCTAGATTCTGCATTGCAAGAATTAGTTCATTGTTATCAACAGAAAAACAGTATTTAGAAATTGGAGGATAATCCTCATCATCCTCTTCCTGTTCCACTGCATGCACATTCTGGTTATCAGACTTGTTGTAGGACTTAAACTTGTTATTCTTGAAGTAGGATCCTTGCTTTTCCTGTTTTGAGGATCCTGCCAATCTCTCCTGGATCCTTTTATCATCCTCTAATCGGATGAATCTAAGGGCCCTGGTTCTCACTTCATCAAGATTTCTGCATGGGGTCATAACAAGATCATCATAGAATAATGAATCCCTAAGCAAACCCATTTTAAAGGCTTCCACAGCCGTGGCTATATCTAGGTTAGGAATGTCTAAGGATTCTTTACTAAACTTAGTGATATAATCTCTAAGTGATTCATTTTGACCTTGTGTTACCCTATATAGATCACTAGTTAAACTTTCAAATTTTCTGCTACATGAGAACTGACTATTAAACAGGTTAACTAGATTAGCAAATGAAGTAATAAAGTAAGGGGGAAGACTTAGCAGCCATTTAAGAGCAGATCCTGTAAGTGTGGATCCGAAACCCTTGCATAGACATGCTTCTTTTAACCTCTCTGGGATGGGGTTGATCTCCATCCTTTCTCTATATTGAGCTACATGTTCTTCTGGATCCGTTGAACCATCATACAACTTCATAGTTGGTATTTGGAACCTTTTGGGTGGTGCAAAACGAGATATCCTATGGCTCCCATCTGCAATTTCAGGGATGGGCTTAACCACTCCTGGAACGCTGGATATCATATCCCTCAGCTTCTGTAATTCCCTAGCCATAGCTTGATTGATACCTGTATCCTGCATAGAGCCATGGTTAGTGTTATAAGAATTATTGAAAGTGTTACCTCCCAGGGGATTCAAGTTAGGAAATGCAGATGTGAATCCATATTGACGGGATTCTGGTATGATTGAAGGACCAGAAGAGGCAATGGTCTGCATTGGAATGAAGTCTCCTTGATGAACATTTGTGCTTGGGGGTTGTATACTTCTCAAGAATCCTTGATCCTGAAAGATGTTGGATCCTTGAACCTGAGAGGATCCCTGAGGCTAAGAGGATCCTTGAACCTAAAAGGAGGATCCTTAAACCTGAGAGGATCCTTGAACCACGGAGGATCCTTGAACCCTAGAGGATCCTTGAACCTGAGAGGATCCTTGGACCTGAGAGGATCCTTGGACTGTGTGCATTCCCAAATATCCTCCTGAGCTGACGAAGGATCCCTGATGCTGAAAAGAGGATCCCGAAGGCTGAAAACAGGATCCTTGAGGCTGGAAGTGAGACCCAAAAGCCTGACTCATAGTTGTTGCTCCATAACGCCTTCCCAATGGTTCAGTTTGGTACTGGATGTCTAAGGCTGCAGATTGCTAGGCAGTTATAGCTGGAGTGTCGAAATCCAGTGACCTTGGTATCAGAGGAGAGTGATCCTCCCCCGATCTCTTCTGTTTCTTGATGTCACCGATTTCCCGGAGGATCCTTTCGTTGGTTTTGTCCTGCTCTTGTATGTGATCCCTCATCTGCAAAATCAGAGTAAAAAGATCATTAGTAGTAGGATTAGAAGAAACAGAAGAAGTTGGTGGTTTTGGAAAAATGGGGCTTTGTCTCTTTGCAGCATTTTCAGCATTCTTCTGGGATCCAGAAGGTGGTGGAGGCAAAGGTGGAACGCTCTGTGAAGAACTCATTGCCGGCATTGAACTTGAAGTGCTCTTTGCTGAAGAAGCCATCTGCTTAGTTGTAATGAACTGAAATGATCACAAAAACAAGAGTTTCTTAAGAATGAAGCACCAATTGCCCCACGGTGGGCGCCAAACTGTTTTGGTCAAAAATCAAGCAAAGATAATGCAACCAAATATTTTGTTGTGAGGTGTGATGATTGAATCAATGAACAATGTTAAGGATAACTCAAAAATGTAATGAACAAGTGACACAAGGATTTATACGAGGAAAAAGCCCTTGATCAAGAGTTGATCTCCGGCATAAAAAACATCGGGTGATGGAAACTACCGATCACCAACTAAGATTAATCAAAAGAAGTTTACAATTCGGGATGATAACAAGCTTGTTACAAGGATCACTAGTGTGCAATGTGCAAAAATTGTATGAAATCGCCAAGTAGTGTTCGAGAGCTGATTGTGAGCTGTTACGAGAGTGTGTGAATGCCAAATTTAGCTAAGTGTTCTAACTCAAGCTTGTTATCCCCATTTTAAATTAAAAAAAACTAAACTAACTAACTATCCGCAAATTATGCAAGCTCCCCACGATCTCCATAACGTCCATAAGAACCAAGCACGTGCGGAATATTGAGGGAATATGCTCCATGAATTTCGGTGAGACTTGGTCCATGCCTTTGCTCCTGCAAAACAAGCTTACGTACAAGGAAGACAATCGTTAGTGTAAGGATAACAATAAGGATCCTGAATCCTGATCCTGCAACACCTGCTGAGGATCCTTAATTCAAACAGAATTGAGGATCCATGATCCTGGCAGCACTTGAGGATCCGTGATCCTTAGGATTGGAAAATCCTCCCCTAACACGAACCATCTTTCTTCTTGACGAATAGCACGGGAGCACCCCACGGTGAGGTACTTGAACGAATAAATCCCTTGTCCAGTAGTTCTTGAAGCTGACTAGATAGCTCTTGCATCTCGGAAGGTGCAAGACGATACGGAGCCTTGGCGACAGGAGTCGCACTAGGTATAAGATCAATACGAAAATCGACGGTTCGAGGAGGTGGAAGACTAGGTAGATCCTCAGGAAAGACATCGGGGAAATCACACACCACTGGAATATCACTTATGTTCTTCCCCTTGCTCTTTTGCTCCACCACCTGAGCCATGAAAGCAAGGTTCTGTTTACGTAAGCACTTGCTCGCTTGTGTGCATGGCATCAGCCTCAGCCCTTTCGAAGGTCGATCTCCATAGAAATGCAAGATATCACCAGACGGTAGAGGTAGACGGATAAACTTCTCGTGACAAGCAATCTCGGCATGGTTCTTGTTATGGGTGGTTTTCTATTCATATATCCTGAATAATATTCTGACTATGTTTCTTTTGTTGTGATCAGGATACCGGATCAGGATATTGGTAACATCCTTATGCAGTATCCTGGTAGTAACTAATTAATTCACGTGCAGATTATTGGAACAAGTCTCTAACGTTCAAGTGGACTTCTTCTCCACAAGACTCGGGCAAATCTGTTAGATTATGGACGTTGAAGCCGGAAGACGTGGACTACAACGTTCACATATGGAATATTCGTTAAATCCCGGAATAATAGGATAGTTAGTTAGTTTCTTTTACTATAAAAAGGATTGATCGGATCAGATTAGAACACACAATCTCTCGTACACTCTTTCTCTCTAGCTGCAAACACTCACAACACACTTACAATTAATCACATTGTAACACTTAGTTGATCCGCATCATATCCTGCACTGTATCCTGATATTTGAAGCAATAAGAAGAACAAGGCAGCTGCGATTGTCAGCTCCCGAGGTTTTATGCCGGCGATCTAGATTGATCAAGGGCTTTCCTCGTACATCCTGTGTCACCCTTTACATTTTTTCTCATTGTTTGATTGTAGATACATCTCGATATCTTGAGCTGTATACTGAAAACTGTTTTTACAAACAACTTAATCAGCATATTTCCGATACGAACGTGCATGCTATCAAAAACTAAAACACAACCATAGGGTGTTTAGAATACTACCTTCCAAGGAGTAATGGATATGAAGAAGATGATGATTCTTGAACGGTTGCCTTCAAGTGTAGAAGACCTCAAGCTTGTATACCCCAAGCCTTCCAACAAACACCTTATGTTTAGCTAGGATTTCTACACTTATGAACTCACTAAAATTCCCTCTTGATCAACCACACATAGCCGAAATATATAGAGGTTTTTCTAGTGTTCTTGCACTTGTAAATCAAACTTGAAAAACCCTCTTGAATAACCATCTCATGGCTGATTTCTAGAGAGCATTTACTTGAGTTTGAAACTTGAAAGTAACTTCTCAAATGGCACATAGTTGGCCGATTTTTAGAGAGCTCTTACAAGTCTTCCATAGTTCATCTCTTGTTATTTTTGCCATAGAAAATGTTTATAAATGTTGAGAGAATCTTGGCCACCCAACATGCCCAATCAAGTCCCTTCTTCCACATGCAAAATTGCATGAGTTTCTATTGGACCACATATCTTGCCCAATCAAGATGCATCTAACACATGCATTTGCATGCCATGTGATTGGCCAAAGCTTTTAGGGAAGAACACCCAATCTTGATACATGCAAATGCATGAACTATTATTGGACCAACAATCTTGGTAAGAGCATGGGGGGGGGGGGTGGCGGCCTAGCTTATATTTAAAAAAAAATCAAATTCTTTTATAAAATAAATTTAAGTCTTGTTTAATTTTATAACTTTTATAAAATATAACATCATATGTTATAAGACTTATATAACTTTTTATCATGTTATTTAACCCATTAAATAACAAGATAAAATATTCTCTCAAAATAAATTATCCATATAATTTATTGGTTTGTCAAGTGCAATTATTTAGAAAACCAGTTTCTAAATATTCTAAGTGTTAATATTTATTTGTTTGATCATATCATAAATAAATATTGTAAGTGTTTGTCTAGCTTGTTATTGGGTATGACTCGACTTGGATCATAACGTACTAGCCACATCAATTTAATATGTGTCTTGGGCATACAGAGTCCAACAATCTCCCACTTGCACAAGATACATAGAAGATTGATGCAAGCAGTAAATAACGCCTAACTACGGTTTACTACCCCTAATACGTATGACTATATGTGCCATTCAATAACATCATCCCCTTCAAGTCCCTTACTTGAACATGATTTATGTGAATCTATCATTTATCCTTTCGTTACAGATGTCATGTCAAATCCAGAGACACAGAGTGATCACTCTCTGTTGATTTAACTTTAGCAGGCCTTAGACATCTTACTCTCAACGAATAAGAGGAACAAATCCCATCTTGACTACATACGTCTCTCACAATCACCTTGTACCACACCTGAGCTTAGCCTTATGTACTGTCATATTACTAACAGCGAAGAAAAAGTCAAGGTATAATATTTGGTGAATATCAAGACCCAATATGTATCTCAGGTCTGAGGATACTATGATATTCTCCTTTACTCAAATTTACTTATGATCAATCACAAATGATTCCATGCAGTAATATTTGAGAGTGAGTCAGTCCAATATTTGTATCCCACAAATATCTATGAACTTTGGCAGCAACACTTTGCTCTATATTCATTCTAAATGAATATCCACCAATCCAAATTCATAATAGTCTTACATTCATATTTGTTCCCACAAGTATGATCGACTACGGACATTTAGAATAAGAAACTTATTCACGGATTTAAACATGCTAAAATGGGACATAACTCAACATACCATAAAGAGTTATAATAACAATTGTTCCAATATCCAAATACAAAATAGATCAAATCCAATCACTAGAATATCGAAGTCCTAAGGCACAAGTATGACCCTTTCATGCTTTGCCCATTCAAGGAGCTTCGTGAGTGGATCCGTAATATTTTGATCAGTGTGAACTTTGCGAATACATATCTTTCCCTTTTCAACTTCATCCCTTATGTAGTTGAAACTCCGCTCAATGTGCCTAGTCTTTTGATGTACACGAGGTTCCGTGATTTAAGCAATCACACCATCGTTATCACAAAGATCTCTAGGGTCCTGAATGGTAGGGACTACCCCTAGATTGGCAATAATTCAAGTGGCAGACCCATATGAATTATCTCAATCAATGAAGCGGCGATGTATTCTGATTCTGTAGTGGACAATGATACCCTGATTGCGATCAAGAATCATCTCGATCAGTTTGGAAACTCGCATCTATGTAACCCTTTACAACGATTTCTTCTTCACCAAATCCATATATTAGAAATATATCCTTAGTCCTTCTAAGGTATTTCAATATATTTTAACAGTCACCCAATGATCGTTACTTGGATTTTGCTGGTATCTTCTTGTCATGCTTAGAGCGCATAACTTGTCCGGTCTAGTGCATATCATTACATACATAATGAATCCTATAGCTGACGCATATGGGATTCCTTTCATTCTTTGTTGCTCATCCTTTGAGCTTGGACATTGAGACGCATTCAATATTGTCCTCTCTTGAATAGGTACCAAACCTTTCATAGAGTTCTTCATCTTGAACCTTTTCAAGACTTTGTCAATGTATGCACTTTTGCTTAAACCTATCAAGCGCCTTGATCTATCCCTGTAGATCTTTATTCCCAAAATATAGGTGTCTTCACCATGATCCTTAATGGAAAAACAACTTCCAAGCTAGGTTTTTACACCTTCCTTGTTTGGAATGTCATTTCCAAATAGTAGAATGTCATCGACATACAGTACTAAGAAAGTGATGATGCTCCCACTTGCCTTTATACACATAAGTTTTATCAACGTTCTTGATGAATCCATATTCCCTAATATCTTCATCAAAACGGTGATTCCAACTTCTAGATGCTTGTTTCAATCCATAGATTGATATCTTTAACTTGCATACTTTGTCAGGATGTTTTGGATCGACAAAACCTTCAGGCTGAACTATATAGACATCTTCCTCAAGATATCTATTAAGGAAAGCCGTTTTGACATCCATTTGACAAATCTCATAATCATATTATGCAGGTATGGCAAATAATATCCTAATTGACTTTAGCATCGCCATAGGCGAGAAGGTCTCATCATAATCAACCCTTTGAGTTTGAGTGAAACCTTTTGCTAAGACTTTCGTTGTACAAGTATCCAAGTTTCCATGTATATATGTTTTCTTCATAAAAACCCACTTACTTCCAACTACTTTGGAGTTAAGAGGTGCTACTACCAATTCCCATACTTGGTTGTTATACATGGACTGCATCTTTACGTTCATGGCTTCAAGCCATTTGTCACAATCGAATTTTGACATTGCATCATGGTATGTGGTTGATTCACCTGAATCTACCACGTAGCATCCATCTATGAAAAATCCATATCTTTCAGGTGGACTACTAATTCTACCAGATTTGCGAACGCTTTGTGTGTGTTGATCAAACACTTGATCGTTTTTTTTAACAACCTTTTGTTGAGTGCTAGTTTTAACCAAACGTGTATCGGCTTGTGGTTCTTGATCCTTATCAAGTTCCACTTGTTCTAATAATTCCTTCCACAAGGAACTTAGCTTTCAAGAACTCAGCCTTTCGAGCAACAAATACCTTTTGCTCTGTTGGATCGTAGAATTAATATCCTATACCATCTTTAGGATATCCTACAAAGATACACTTAGTGGATTGTACTTTTATTTGGGGTGATTGCTTCACAGAAGCTTCACAACCCATACCTTTAAATATGATTAATGATGGAGCCCTTCCATTTCATATTTCGAAAGGTGTCTTATCCACTTTCTTGGTTGGACCATACGGGCCACGGAGAGCAAAGCGTAACCCCAAAGTGATAGAGATAAGGTGCTCCTAGCCTTCATAGATCGAACCATATCTAATAGAGTTCGACTCCTCCTCTATCAAAACGAAGAACTTTAAAAGAGTTTATTTAGTACTTCACCTTTTGAAGACTTTGAACATTTCAAAACTTCAATTTTGTGTCTTAGCAAGTACACATAACCATAACTACTATAGTCGTTGGTAAAAGGTAATGAAGTATCTATCACCATTCCTAGTCATTGGCTTAAAAGGATCACATACATTTGAATGTATGATACCTAATAAATCTTTTGCCCTTTCCTACTAAAGGGTTTCTTAGTCATTTTACCTTGTAAACTAGATTCACATGTATTAAATGAATTAATTTCATTTGTCTCCGAGAGACCATTCTTTCGAAGTATTTACATGTGACATCTGTTTATATGACCAAGGCGATAATGCCAAAGATAGACCTTACTTAAATCCATTTTGAGTTTCTTGGTGATTGTTTGGTACATTAAACTATCAAATGATGTATTATTATGAACCGATTCATAAATACCATTTGAAGGCATAGGTTTAAAGTACAACATGTCATTCATCGATATAAATGTCAATGTTTGCAAACTTTAATTCAAAACCATATTGTCTTATAAGGGAAACTAGAATAATGTTCCTAGTCAAACTAGGAGCATTCAAGACATTTTAAAACAATTTCCAAACCATTTGGAAGTTTCAAAACATAGTCTCCTTTCTTGTAATGTTTATTTCTTTTGAACCTTTTGCAACGAATTGCAAACATAAGTTCCACATCCGGTATCTAATACCCATGTGTTAGAAGAAATAACATTAAGGTCAATATGTATCATTAAGATTGTACCTGAGGTTTGCCTAGCATCCCTCTTGTTTTTCAACTCTTTGAGATAGGTTGGACAATTCCTATTTAAAGGCCCTATCTCACCACACTCAAAGCCTGGATCATTCATGGCAACCTTTGCCTTCTTCTCTTTTGGTTTCGGTGGTTTCGCTTTAGTCTTTCTAATCATTTCCCTTTGAATTACCCGTTTCCATTTTCAACATTTGCTTTGGTGTCAGGGTAATGCCCTTTCTAGTTGCCACCCTCATTGATCGTTAGAATGGATAAAACCCTTTTATCCATATTGAGCCTTTCGAGGTGATCATTGTGGCTTTTCATCTTAAAGACATAAGATGAGTCCGATTGGGTTTCCTCCATTCGACACGCATGAAGCGCTCGAACCGTTTCGAAGCGTTCTACCCTTAGGAACATTTTCTACAATTGGGTAATCATGTCGTATGCTCATGATGTTCAAAAATTCTTTTGAATCTTGGGAATCATAATTCCTAACATGAGACAAGAGGTTTGCATAGTATCCTTGATATACTTAATCCAATTGTTATAGGCATCCTTATCTTCCATAAGATGTTCATCGGGATTAGGATCGTTCAACACATAGGATATTTTTTCTTACTTGAGAACGATTCTTAAGTTTTGATATTAATCCATAAAGTGTTTTGATTGAAACGATCCTTGTCAAGGATTGTTTTTAGTGATAGGTTACAGACGGTTTAGGTAATATTGTTAGCGGCCATTTACAAAATTTAACAAGGTTCAAATTTTAGTATTTTCAATATTATTATATTTTAATTATTAATACCCTTTTATGTCTCATAGACAATTAATAATTAAAATCTAGAATCCAACGTTATATTTAAATATCGGTTAGGTGACCTTTATCCCTTTATTTAAATTAACAAGGTAGTCAACGTTTGACAATTGCAACTCTTTGCAACTTCTAGCCATATGGGATCGGTTAAACATCTTTATGTTTAGTTGGCATGTTTAATCCCATCAACACCTTTGTTCCCCATGCTTCGGTGACCCTAAGTTCATGGTTTCCAAATCAAGTCGTCCAACTTACACACGTGTGAGTTTATACACATAAGTGGTTAGGTGACCTTTATCCCACAAACATGGTAAACCCACCTCGAATATACAAGTTCCCTCAAATATGGTTAGGTGACCTTTATCCCACAAAAGAGTTCCCAAGTGATTCGAGTGTTGTATAAAAGGATGGTGTTTGACTTGTTTTATAAAAGGGATTTTGAGTTTTCAAAATTCTAGTTTAGAAAACTTTATGTACCATACATTTGCATGCATTCAAATCCTTGGTACTTTAGTGAAAATAAATTTTCAAGATTCTTTTTAATAAAACCCATTTTATTATAAAAATCATTAATTTTTAATAACCTTTTATTAACCAATTTTAATGATCTTTTAAAGAACCAATTTTAAGCTTGTTGTTGATTATTAGTTTGTTAAGCATGCATATCCAAATATCATCAAACAACAAAATAAACAACCACACAAGCACAACACACATATCATTAGGTGCATAACCATAGTCAACTATTTTGACTACACTTGTTAGCCGAAACAAGTGTGCCAAAAGGTCCTTCCTAAAGGGTGAATATTGGCACAAATAATGTGTCTTTGAACTCCCACTTGATCCCGCATCCAAATGCTTCAAGTCTCCTTTTTGTGTTGTGATTTCTTCACATTCTTTGGTCTTCCAAATGTCTTTTATATTCAGCTCCAAACTCCTTTGGACTTCAAAATGTGTTTTGGTTATCGGGCTAAAATCCCGTTAAGAACCGTGAAGTCCTTTAGGCCCGAAAATAGCCAAAACCAAAACCAAAACCGCATTTTTATGTGCATCTTCTTTTACAAAATATATCCTAATACATTTTTCTAGTAAAATAAAATGCACCTAATCTATTTATTTTACATACCAAATGAAAATAAATAAATTACATATCTTACAAATGGAAGAACAAAATAATAATTATTACAACCCATTGAATAATTAATAAAATAAATCACAACACAATCATTCAACACAAGGTCATGGCTTGGTTATGAACACCAAAATATATATCCACATATATAAAATTCAAGAAGCAAAATGGTTTCCTTTTTACAACCTACTTTTCGGTCAAGAATGGGAAAACCGAAAAAGTGGGTTTTTGTCCAAACAAACAAATCATCCAAATGACATAATTTTTCAAAATACTTTTATCCATGTATTATAATAATCTTGAAAAACAAAAGGATAACCATATATAAAATTTCGGCCATAGGGTTTTAACCAAAACCCGAAACCCGAAAATTTCATATCCTATGAAGCATGCATTCATATAAGCGGCTCTGATGCCACTGTTGGGTTTTTCACATGTTTATCAAAGTATTTTATCCGTATAAAATAAAAACGCAGCGGAAAATTATTATTTAAAACATGTTACTTACAAGATATAAAACCCATTTTATATGTAAAACCCAATCTCGGATCCATATACGAACGTGCATGCTATCAAAAACTAAAACACAACCATAGGGTGTTTAGAATACTACCTTCCAAGGAGTAATGGATATGAAGAAGATGATGATTCTTGAACGGTTGCCTTCAAGTGTAGAAGACCTCAAGCTTGTATACCCCAAGCCTTCCAACAAACACCTTATGTTTAGCTAGGATTTCTACACTTATGAACTCACTAAAATTCCCTCTTGATCAACCACACATAGCCGAAATATATAGAGGTTTTTCTAGTGTTCTTGCACTTGTAAATCAAACTTGAAAAACCCTCTTGAATAACCATCTCATGGCTGATTTCTAGAGAGCATTTACTTGAGTTTGAAACTTGAAAGTAACTTCTCAAATGGCACATAGTTGGCCGATTTTTAGAGAGCTCTTACAAGTCTTCCATAGTTCATCTCTTGTTATTTTTGCCATAGAAAATGTTTATAAATGTTGAGAGAATCTTGGCCACCCAACATGCCCAATCAAGTCCCTTCTTCCACATGCAAAATTGCATGAGTTTATATTGGACCACATATCTTGCCCAATCAAGATGCATCTAACACATGCATTTGCATGCCATGTGATTGGCCAAAGCTTTTAGGGAAGAACACCCAATCTTGATACATGCAAATGCATGAACTATTATTGGACCAACAATCTTGGTAAGATCATGGGGGGGGGGGGGAATCAAATTCTTTTATAAAATAAATTTAAGTCTTGTTTAATTTTATAACTTTTATAAAATATAACATCATATGTTATAAGACTTATATAACTTTTTATCATGTTATTTAACCCATTAAATAACAAGATAAAATATTCTCTCAAAATAAATTATCCATATAATTTATTGGTTTGTCAAGTGCAATTATTTAGAAAACCAGTTTCTAAATATTCTAAGTGTTAATATTTATTTGTTTGATCATATCATAAATAAATATTGTAAGTGTTTGTCTAGCTTGTTATTGGGTATGACTCGACTTGGATCATAACGTACTAGCCACATAAATTTAATATGTGTCTTGGGCATACAGAGTCCAACAGCAAGAAAGGATGAATTCATCCACAACCTATGAGTCAACCAACAGGAAATCAGAATCCTCGTATAAACCATATCGCTCTAAGCCATATGGCAGGAATGACAGCAAGAAAGTGAATGTTGTTGAAGACGAGGATCCTGAGGAGTATCCTGGGTTGTCAGAATATTGTTTTTCTGTAAATATACCTGAACTGATGTATGTTATGCAGGGTTTAGGAGACAAGGCTAGGTGGCCCCGGAAGAATCAACAAAAAGCTGATTGGAAGGATAAATCCAAATGGTGTGCCTTCCATGAGGATTTTGGACATGTTACCGAGGATTGCATTGCTTTGAGGAAAGAAATAAGCTATCTCTTGAGCAAAGGATATCTGAAGGACCTCCTGGGAAGAAAGAAGAATAAGGGTCAGGATATTGAGAAGGATCCTGAACGAGCAGCATCACCTCCTGCGGATGCCAAGATAATTAACTTCATTTCAGGAGGATCCGACATTTGCGGGACATCATATTCTTCGGCAAAAAGGCATGCAAAGGAGGCTAAGGCAGAGAGGGGAGATAAGCGAACCAGGATGTCAACCCTCACGACTGATAAAGTGATCACGTTCGATAGTGATGACAGGGATACTGTCCAGGATCCTCACCATGATGCTTTGGTCATAACTTTATATGTTGCTAACCATTTTGTTCGAGGATACTGGTGGATAACGGCAGCTCCGTCAACATAATTCAGCTGGAGACATTGAAGAGGATGAATGTATCTCCGATGGATATTACTTCGAAATCCACTGTGCTCGTTGGGTTCAGTGGAGAAGCCAGGAATACTGTGGGAGAAATAAAGTTGCCTGTGTATGTTGAAGGGGTCAACTCAATGCAACGCTTTTGTGTGATGGTCTCCTTATCCTGCTATAATATTATATTGGGTAGGCTGTGGATCAATGATATGAAAGCTGTGCCGTCAACCTATCATCAATGCATCAAGATCCCTGCTCCTTGGGGGTAGTCAAGGTAGATAGTGATCAACAGGAGGCAAAGGAGTGTTACTCATCCTCGATGAAATCCTCAACCAAGCCTACTGCAGCATAGCAATTAAAGATGTGAGCCCAGGATATCGTGGAGGCTTCTGAGTAGGATGTAAAGAAAATTATCCTGGATCAGGATAATCTAGATATCTCAGTGCTCGTAGGAACCAATATCCCTCAGGATATTGAAAATCAATTGACTAACTTTTTGAAATGCAGGATGTCAACATTCGCGTGAAAACACGAGGATATGACAGGTATTTCCAAGGATATTATAACTCACAAACTTGGGATTGATAGGTCTTTCAAGCCTGTCCAACAAAAACAAAGGAAGTTTGCTCCAGAACGAAACCTTATCATTCAGGAAGAAGTTGAAAGATTATTAAAGAGCAAGATGATTAGGGAAGTGAAATTTCCCAAATGGTTAGCAAATGTAGTTGTGGTGCAAAAGAAAAATGGGAAATTGAGAGTTTGTGTAGATTACACAAACTTAAACAAAGCATGTCCCAAAGACCCATTTCCTCTACCTCATATTGATTCAATGGTGGATGCTACTGCAAGCCATGAGATGTTAACCTTCATGGATGCATCCTCAGGATTCCAGCAGATCCAAATGGAACCTTCAGACCAGGAGGATACTACTTTCATGACACCAACAGGTATTTATTGTTATACTGCTATGCCTTTTGGTTTAAAAAATGCAGGTGCAACATACTAAAGATTGGTGAACATGATGTTTACAGACAAGCTGGGGGACACCATGGAGGTGTACATCGATGACATGGTAGTAAAATCTAAAAAAAGCTGAGGATCACCTCCAGGATATTAAGGGAGCATTCGATATCCTGGACCAATACAACATGAAACTAAATCCTGCCAAATGCCATTTTGGAGTGGGAGCATGAAAGTTTCTAGGATACATGGTAACCAAAAGGGGCATAGAAGCAATCCCGGAGCAGATTAAAGCTATCTTAGACATCAAGTCACCTTCAAATATGAAAGATGTTCAAAGATTAACAGGGCGAGTAGCAGCATTAAACAGGTTTATATCAAGATCCTCGGAAAAGTGCAAGGAATTCTATGATATCCTAAAGAAGAATAAGAAATTCGAATGGGGAGAGAAGCATGAAGCAGCCTTGCAGGATTTGAAGCGGTATCTTTCAACTGCACCTCTATTAATGAAGCCTGAGGATGGTGAACCGTTATCTCTGTATCTCGCAGTATCAAGGAATGTTGTAAGTTCTGTTCTTGTAAAGGATCACGGTCCTGTCTATTATGTTAGCAAAAGCTTATTAGATGCTGAAACTAGATATTCTCATTTAGAAAAAATAATATTAGCCTTATTAATGGCATCAACAAAACTTAGACATTATTTTGAAACACATAGGATTCATGTTAAAACTAATTATCCTGTTAAGAATGTGCTTAGGAAACCTGAGATGTCAGGCAGGATGGCTAAGTGGTCAGTAAAATTAAGCGCCTATGATCTAGTATTTGAACCTAGAAATGCCATAAAATCTCAGGCTCTAGCTGACTTTGTGGCTGATTTCAGTAGTGATATTCAAAATGAAGTAGACCTAGAAGTATAACAACTAGGAGAAACCTCAGAATCCTGGACATTATATACTGATGGTGCATCTAATGTTAGAGGTGTAGGATTGGGTATACTACTAAAATCGTCACAGGGGGACATATTACCCCAGGCTATTAGGTGTGAATTTCCTGCTACTAATAATGAAGCAGAATATGAAGCCTTGATTGCAGGATTAGAATTGGCCAGGAATATGAGTATTAAAAGTTTACAAGTATTTGTTGATTCCTTGTTAATTACTAATCATTTTAATGGAACCTATGCAGTTAAAGGTGAGATATTAATCGAATATCTCGAAATTCTCAAAAAATTAGCAGGATATTTCGATGTCTTTACACTTGAACAGGTACCAAGAGAGCATAATGCTGAAGCGGATGCCTTGGCAAATCTAGGATCGTCAATCAGGATACCGGAGGGAACCCAAATTCCAATATTACATATCTTGTATCCTGCGACGGATCTTCTAAAATCTCATGATAAGGAAGTAGTAAGTATCCAGGATCCTAATGATGAGTATCCCGAGGAGGATCCTAAGTATTGGATGGCTCCAATCATAAGATATCTCAAGGAAGGACACATCCCGAAGGATGAGAATCCTAAGGCCTTTAGGATGAAGGTATCGCGATTCACTATTATAAATGATGTTTTGTATAAGAAATCTCTTGCAGGACAATATCTGAGGTGTTTGGAAGATCCCAAAACTAAAGAAGTACTTCAGGATATACACGAAGGAGATTGTGGTAACCATACTGGGGGCAGGTCGTTATTCTCAAAGGTATTAAGGACAAGATACTATTGGCCAACGATGAGGAACGATGCTACAGAATATGCTCGAAGATGTGATGCATGTCAAAGACACAGTAATATATTACATCAGCCTGCTGAACCACTGTATCCTATTGCCTCCCCTTGGCCATTCATGAAGTGGGGAATGGATATAGTAGGAAAATTGCCTAAGGCTCCTGGAGGAAAAGTCTTTATGCTCGCAATGACTGATTATTTCTCTAAACGGGTTGAAGCTGAAGCATTTGTTCAAGTTAGAGACCAAGAAGTAGTATCCTTCATAAAAAGGAACATCCTGACCAGGTTTGGGGTACCAGCTGAGATAATTTGTGACAATGGTTCTCAATTTATAAGTAAAAGGACTACTGACTTTTGCAAGAGTTGTGGAATCAAAATGATCACGTCTACACCGGTACATCCTCAAGCAAATGGACAAGCAGAATCCTCGAACAAGATAATTGTCAACAATTTAAAGAAAAGACTTGGAGCTAAGAAAGGAAGATGGGCAGAAGAATTACCCTTTGTTTTGTGGGCTGATAGGACGACGGTAAAAAGTGAAACTTGCCAAACTCCATTCTCCTTAGTATTTGGAGCAGAGGCAGTCACCCCGACGGAAATGGTGATATCTACAGCAAGATCCAGTCTCAAAGATCCTAAGAAGAATCCTGAAGCCCTATGTCAGGAATTGGACAATGTTGATGAAATAAGAGATGCAGCAAAGCTGAGGATGGCAGCATATCAACAGAGGATATCCATAGCATATAACAAGAATATAAGGACTAGAAGGTTCCAGGTTGGAGATTGGGTATTAAGAAAGGCTTTTCAGAATACTACTAATCCTGCTGATGGAAAGTTAGCTCCTAAGTGGGAAGGACCCTATGAGGTTGAATCAGAATCTGGGAAAGGAGCATACCGACTCAAGAATATGGAAGGGGATATGCTACAAAGATCCTGGAATGTTGTACACCTAAAGCTCTATTTCAAGTGAGTTTAGAGTTTAATTTCTAACTCAGGATGGTATTAATTCTATCTCTTTTAATATATTTGATATTATTTATTCTTTTGAATCCAATACTGACTTAAGCATCAGAGGGGTGTTAGCCAGGCTAACACCCACCTTAGTTAACATTTGTTTTGCAGTATATGCTTCGGGATATAGCTCCAGGATACACACTCAGGATACTTCGAAAGACTAGAGGATTGGCCCCCTCTCTCACGTTTAAGGGATCCTGATCCCTTCACAGGTTTAAAAGTATTCACCTTTCTCCTGAATTGGGTTTAAACACCCCGCCTGGAGCGCAAGTTATCCAGGAATAGTTCAAGATAGCGGGACCAGTCCATGTAAAAGTGGCTGATAATTTAGTTATTGTTGGCTATATCCTGGATCCTAAAGGTATATGAGGATTGATCACCCTCTCTCACGAAAGGGTATTTTCATACTCTCTAAGGTTTAAAGGTTTTCACCTTTCTAAGTCTTAGAGTTTATATACTCCCGCCTGTAGCGCATGAAAGTTTGGGATTTTCCCCAGAATACTTATGGGTTTATCCCCAGAGCACTAAGGATTTATCTCCAGTACATTTCAGGATTTATCCCCTGTAATACAAAAATTATTCAAACGATTGCAATTGATATTTCTAAGTGTTCAAAGACATAATGCACAGGGGACATTCTTACTGAAGCAATTGTGCAAAGCTCAAAAGATCAAGCTTGGACCCAGTACACTAAGTGTCCCAGACTGGGGACATCTTCGTTGGAAAGGTTGTAAAAGGATTAAAGTTTGAGAATAGGGTTGCACTCTAATTCTGGTATGATCTTTCCTTTAAAAACCTTATCTAAATCCTTTAAATTTTGACCCTTGACATTATCCTGATTAGGATATATTCTCAGGATATACTTTCAAAATATATTCTTAGAATATGTTTCAGGATATTTGGTTGGAATGTTTGGGACTTAATACTTGGATCCAAAACTAAAACTGTGTCCAAGTCGAACAAGTGTTAACAAAACAAACTTTGTAAAATAAAAATGAACTGTCCTTTTTCTTTGAAAACTTTATCTGAATTGTTTGAGTTATAAGAACCCTATTTGACGAAAGTATTTATAGGATATTTACGAGTATGCTGATCAAGATATTTTCATGAGAAATAATTGCACTAAGTTTGGAACATTGAAATTCAAACTAAGCAATGCATAACAAAAATTGGAAAACAACAATGGATAAGTCAAAAGAAGGTTATCTTATTAACATAGCAAAAGTTGTGCTTTTGGTTTCATCCCAAACTGAGATCCATCCACCAAAAGCACGATTAGTTTCTAACCATATTTACATAACGGTTGAAGGTTTCATCTCAAACCGAGTCACATCCGCCTCCAACCGTTACATTGTTCAAAATAAACCATACTGATTGATGACCAAGGGCTTCATCCTGAAACTCAGGACCCATCCACCTGTGACAACCCTCAAAATTACATGTATCCATACAATTAATTAATTTTAATTATGTGCTTAATGACTGTGCTTGATTACAACTGACAATTTAAACTGCCTTATGATTTTTGTATCATACATACATATGCATCATATTTCATAATGAAATGTTGTTAGTATGATATTATAGTGAATATGTTGTTGATTTCATGTTGATTCTTGGTTATGTAATGTTAATCACCATATGGAACTTGTTAAGTGATGATTAAAACATGATTTAACAAGATTAGGAGATGATATTGTGTTACATAAATAATCATCTTCTAATAAAGTTATGATCTTAATGATAATATGATTTCTTGAAAAATAGTGAAACAAAATGAGTTGGTGATCATGTAGATCTGAGATTTACAAGAGACTTTTCTAAGCGAACCAAGTTCAAGAGTCGGTTTTAAAAAGATCATGACTTTTACATACACTTACCCTATTTTTTTTTAAATCAAATAAGTGTAAGAGAGCTAGTAAATCAAGAAGATTTGGCAAATAAATAATTTGGTAAAATAAGTTCACAAGTTGTGAACATCTAGAAATCCCGAGAATGAGCTTTTAACAAAAGTAAACACACTTCGGAAGGTAACTAAGGCGTTTTACCAAATTACTACGCGTATTTGTGAAATATCAAGTTCATGATTAATATGTAACGCATATAGTTTTAGCTCTTGGTGATGTAAAGTTGTTTAAAGGTTGATTGTTGATGATTATTGTGATTATTTTGAAAAGAAAATGATATGCTTATTAGCATGGACGCCTCCGTTTACAAAGGAAACTATGGCGAAATTTTCTAAAAATTCCAAGACTTAGAAATTATTTTCTAACAAGTGTTTACAAGTGTGTTTTAACTTTGTTTTTCGAAAATAAACTTCGCCATAAGTTTTGTTACAATATTTCAAAGCGTCGGAGGTGGGTTTTCGTAAATAAAAGCGGATAAATATATATTTAGAGTATATATTTTATACTAAAACGCTTGTGTGAATATTTGTTCGATTTGCGAACTAGTTATATTATTTTAGGGCAAAATAATATAACTTATCAAAACCCCATCACATTTATAACCCCAGAATAATACCAAAAATTACAAGGAATAAATATTTAAGTTACATACTTATTATTGTGGAACCAAACACAAAAACGTAACCTACGAAATATTCCGGAAAATACTTTTACAAATATATTTTTGGGTAAATATTATTTTGGGATACAAGGAGTGAAAATATATTATCTTTGGGAAAGATATATTTTGGGAATACATTATTTTCGACAAATAAGTTATTATATATTTTTCTAAAGTGGGACTTAGGAATATATAATGTCAGGACTCTAATCACAAAATACCCCCATCATTGGGAAGGAAATACGCATATAAAATACTTGAGAAATATGGGTACGAGATAGTTGCCTAACTATTATTCCAAAACCCTAAAAACAAAACTTAAGTTAAAATAATTATTATTATTTTAACAAGAAGTTATAACTTGGTATAATATCAAAGTAATGTAACTCAAAAACCCTCATACTAAGCAAAGGCACGACCCGTTCATCTAATAGACATTAGTACGCTGTAGGTAGTCGTGTTTACGGAGGAGACTTGGGTTACACAGACTGAAGACGCACTAGTGTGAGTTCATGTCCCCCTTTTCTTTTAACTGTTTTCAGTGTTATACTTCGGGGGTGAAATACATGTTACAATTATTACAGACATTTTATACATGGTATGGTTAGCTTAAGGAGGGTTACTACTTAGATCATGTGAATGGGTAGGCAGATACTTAAGGCCATTAATCCTCGTTGTAGGACCGAGGGACATGAGTGATAGATCTATTCGGGTGTAGCGAGCCCCACTCCTGAGTCCGCTGAGTGGACCATGAGGTGACTATGTCTTACCGACGAAATCTGCTTGGTTTGAGTCTTCCTGCATCACTTCACACATATCAATGGCCTTGCAAACCATTGGTGATCTCTTTTTCCTTATTGCTACATACCAGGGACTTACATACATACTTACGATCTTTTCAGAGGTTTATACATACACACAAACGAACACATGAACTCGCTCAACTTTTGTTGATTTTTCAAACTACATGTATTTCAGGGAACAAAACGGATCTGGCAGGTGTATGCATGTGTCTACAAGCTGCGTGTTAAATAAAGGATGTCATCCGTGGTCGTAGAGTTTAAAAGATGCATCCAATTCCTGGACGGGATACATGTTTCTAAACTCAGGATTATTTAAAGTCTTTTGTTGAGTCCATGGGAACTCATTTGAACATGTTATGGTTTGTAACTAATTGGCGTCAATGTTTTCAAGACAATGGTATTGTGATATTTTCTAAACTCTATTAATGGATGAAAATCTTTTGGTTTTACCATATAGCATTGTTATGATTGATTGCTATGGTATTAAGAAGTCACACCAAATAATCACGCTTCCACAAAAGTCAGGGTGTGACAGCTTGGTATCAAAGCCTCGATCATAGCGAACTAGGATT